>JAMLFT010011650.1:0-10934 GCA_026544285.1 Pachyrhizus erosus | reverse complement strand
AACTAATTCATGCAGATCTATGTGGTCCAATCACCCCAACGTCTCACAGTGGAAAAAGGTATCTGTTCGTGCTTGTCGATGATTTTTCCCAGAAAACATGGATTCATTTTCTTGCAGAGAAAGCATAAACGCTTGAGGTTTTCAAAGAGTTCAAAAATTCTGTTGAAAAATAAGCTAAGACTGTCATTCGGGGTCTGAGGACAAACAGAGGAGGCGAATTCACCTCAGACAAATTCAACAAATTTTGCAGAGAGCATGACATAAAACGACAATTGACGGCATCGTATACTCCTCAACAAAACGGAGTAGCAGAGAGGAGAAACTGAACTATCATGAACATGGTGCGTTGCTTGCTTTCTAAGAAAGAAAAGCCAAGATTTCTATGGCCAGAAGCAGCTAGATGGACAATTCATGTTTTGAATCGAAGTCTCACAAAAGCAATAAAAGACAAGGCGCCTGAAGAGAGATGGACAGGAATCAAGCCAAAGATTGATTATTTCAGAGTTTTCGGTTTAGTTGCTCACGTTCATGTTCCGATACAAAAGAGAATCAAGCTTGATGATCGAAGTCATAGATGTATCATGCTTGGAGTTAGTGAGGAATCAAAGGCTTATCGGCTGTATGATCCAATCACGAAGAAAATCAAAATAAGCAGAGATGTTATTTTCGAAGAAGAAGCGCAGTGGGATTGGAAATTGAGTACACTAGAGCAGAACATATTCACATGGGATGATGATGGTGAAGTTCTCGAAGGAGAAGAAACTAAGGACGAATATGAGGGAGAAGGACCTGAAAATTCTGAAACAATAAATGCTCCGAGAGAAGAAACAGAGGAGATCCCTACAACAACAATTCCTGTGCGTGAACATGAAGAACAATCAAAAAGAGCAAGAAAGCCACTTGGATGGATGCAAGATTTTGTAAGTGGAGAGGAAGAAGATGATAATTGGGCAAATTTTATTTTTTTCATATGCAATAATGATCCGATAAACTTCTCTAAAGCGGCAAAAGAAGAAAAGTGGAATGAAGCAATGAAGTTGGAGATTCGGTCCATTGAAAGAAACAACACTTGGGAGCTTACATAATTGCCAATATGAGCAAAGACAATCGGCGTCAAATGGATATACAAAACAAAGCTGAATGAAGAAGGAAATGTCGAAAAATGCAAAGCACGTTTGGTAGTGAAAGGCTACTCTCAAACAACAGGGGTGGATTATACAAAGGTCTTTGCACCAGTGCCCAGATGGGATACAATTAGGAGTATTCTTGCAGTAGCTGCGCAGCGAGGTTGGTGTGTTTATCAACTCAATGTCAAAAGCGCTTTTCTATACAGTGAATTGAAAGAGGAAGTCTATATTGATCAGCCTGAAGGGTATCTTAAAGTAGGGGAGGAAGACAAAGTCTATCATTTAAAAAAGGCTCTCTATGGCTTAAAATAAGCGCCAAGAGCATGGTTCAGCAGAATTAAGAAGGAAGGGTTCAAGAAAAGTAACTATGATCACACTCTGTTTCTCAAGAAAACAGAAAACAATTTATTGGTGGTAAGTCTCTATGTCGATGACTTGAATTTTACTGGAAATGACGAGATATTGTGCGCAGAATTCAAGTCCTCAATGCAGAAGGAATTTGAAATGACGGACATGGGAAAAATGAAGTTTTTCCTTGGAGTGGAAGTTCATCAAAGTGAAGTTCAGATACACATATGTCAAAAGAAGTATGCAAAGGAGGTGTTGAAGCGTTTTAATATGGGGAGTTGTAACTCTGTCAAAAATCCAATAGTTCCAGGAACTATTGTTTCAAAGGAGGGGATTAAAAGAGCTGATGCAACACTCTACAAGCAACTTGTTGGCTGTCCAATGTATCTTACGATAATAAGACCTGATTTGATGTTTGTAGTGTGTTTGATTTCACGCTTTATGTCTGACCCTAAGGAAGAACATATGTTGATTGCCAAAAGAGTACCGAGATACGTAAAAGGAACACATGACTTTGGAGTGTTTTATGGGAGATCGTAAAAAATGAATTTGTTGGGAAACACAGATAGTGACTATGCTCGAGATGTAGATGACAGGAAGAGTATCTTTGGATATGTTTTCTTGCTGAATGGGGCTGCAGTTAGCTGGAGTTCACGAAAGCAAGACATTGTTACTCTCTCCTCAATCGAAGCTGAATATGTTGCAGCGAGTTCCTCTGCGTGTCACTGTGTTTGGCTAAAAGGGATGTTGCAGGAGTTAGGCGTTGTAAGTGGTGAATGCATATACATCATGTGTGACAACAACTCGGCGATTAAGTTATCTAAGAATCCAGTCATGCATTGGAGGACAAAACACATCGATGTCAGGTATCACTACTTGCGAAACTTGTGTAATGAAGAAGTCATGAAGCTGGTTTTTGTTGGAACAAATGATCAAGTTGCAGACATCATGACTAAGCCTATAAAATTGTATCAATTTGTGAAGCTCAAAAATTTGCTTGGAGTTCGAAGGATGGAAAATTAAATTGATGCTGTTAACATATCAATTTAAAGGGAGGAATTATATTGAATATTTGACAAAGTCTTAAGATGAATAAATCAAGCTAGTTTTTAGGAGTTAAATAAGTCTGTTGCAGTTTTATTTTTTTAATAATAGTTATTATTTCTTAGTTGTTTGTTCCTTATATTTATATTTTTCGGTGATTGTAAGACTTCTATAAAAGTCATTCTCTTTTTTCATTGTTGAATATACGAAATATTTCTATTATAATGATTCTTTGGTGTGTGCAAAATTAATCTCCAATCAATTTTGTTGTTCAAGTATTTTCTCGTGTCCTCGAGCAACTTTGATGAACTTTCTTGGGTAAAATGGCAGCAACGTTAGAGTATGGTTTGCAATTGATTGTGGATGAACTTTTGGCCTTCGAGAATCCTTCACACGGAAAATTTGTAGTCCATGTTGGTGCTTGTTTTGTTTGGATTCGCTTTTGTGAGTTGAGTCAAATTATTTAAAGAATAGGGGTCACGTCGTAAAAGTGCATTAATATAAAATTCACAGAATTTTAACTTAAATTGACTTGAGTTTTCCAAGCCTTCATTAAAAATTAAAATACCCTTTAAAAATGTCCGAAAAGTCCGAGTCTAAAAAATAAAAATTCATTTATTTTCTCCATTTTTTTAAACTTAAAAAGTGCAGATGTTAAAACGCAAGTGACATGGATGATGGTGGATATTGCGCTACGTATTCAATAGAACACCTCTTGTATTGGATCCCACAAAAGTAGCCAAAAATTTTCCACCTCAAGAAAGAGCCATCCAAAATATCTGCTCCCCCACTCCAAAAGCGCCACGGAAGTACTTCACAAACACAATCCTCTTCACACATTAGCCACGTCATCGCTGGTGTTCCAAAACGAAGTTAACGTGTTCCCATCACGCACCGCACATGTCACGCACGTTTATGTTTGGCCGTTGATTTTTCGGACACAAAATTGTGGTCAGCGTAATTTCGTAATTCCAGTTAAATAGACAACCTCGATTCCCGCAACTTTTCTCTCATCCAGTTCTCAGGCTCAGTAGATTCTTCTTTCTGGATTCATTAGCTTCTCGCTGATCAAAGGTACTCTTCCCTGCTAACTCCGCTGTTTTTCTTTCAACATCTGTTCATTTGATTCCACATCTTATGTTTCATCATGTCATGTCGTTGCAAAATTAAATTTTGATGGTTGGTATAAATATTGAAGCTATAATATTAATGATTAATCATGAGAATGGGTGTACTATTAGTTGTGCAGTTGTATCAGCATATTTGTTGATATAATTAATTCTTTGTTTTGTTGTTGAAGGATCTTGGCATTGAAAATTTGTCATTTCTTTCTAATCGCAGATTGTTAGGTAACCTGGTATGGGAGTTGTGACTGTTTCTAGCTCAGCCGCTCGGACTCCATTGGGATTGAATACAAAGTTTTCCACTCATCGTTTGAAGAGACCTTTAACTGTAGCATTTAAAGGGGATAAACACGATAACTCAGCTTTGATTGCAACTCAAGAGAAAATCCCTGTGCCTCTTGAAACGGCCAAGACTCAGAAAAAAAGGATAGGAAAATCTAACAGACTACCTAAGAGAGAAAGTTCACCATCTTCCACGGATGTGAACTACAATGAAGCTGCTGCTATGCTTGAAAATATATATAACCTCAGCCCTGCATCTGATACTGGTAATGCAGAATGTACAGATGCTAAAATCAAACGAGTCTCTAGGAAAGGGAAGAGGAGTGTTGATGAAAGTAAAGAAGAGTTAAACAGTGATAGTGTGGTCAGGAATCAGGACAAGAAAGCTAAACGATTGAATCTTGATCAGAGAATTTCATTACAGAAGAACAAAAGTGGGGATGTAGTCATTCCAACTCGAAAGAAGAGAAATGTTAAGAATAGAATTGAGAAGATTGAAGAACTTGTTAGGGAATATTCAGCATCAGCTGATTTTGTCAGTATGGACTGGAAAAGAATGAGAATACCTCCAGTTCTTTCTTCTTCAGAGCATGCTTGGTTGTTCATATTGATGCAACCTATGAAGGTGAGCAGTAAATTACTATTTATGTTTTTAGCCTCCTTTATTTGATCATCTCTTCTTAAAATAGTAGTGTAGATCTTTTATGTTGCTGAGTGGCAGGTTTCAAGGTTTTAATATCGTTCCAAGATAACTTAATAGTAATTCAAGATGTTAGGTGAAAACTCAGAATTTGCTTTTGTATCTGACAAAGTCATAATTCTTTATTTTCAGGCACTGTTTCGAGTGAAGGAAGATTTACAGAAGGAGCTAGGAAGAGAACCTGCAGATAGTGAACTAGCTGATGCAACAAACATGAGCATTTCTCAAGTAAAGAAAGCAATAGAGGCTGGTCAAGCTGCAAGAAACAAACTCATAAAGGTAATTTGAAGTGTTAAATTCTTTTACAACTTTACTTTTAACAAATTTCAAAATATGAATTATATAATGTACTATCATTCCTTTTACTTTGCTGCTCTCTCTCTTTGGAGTGTGATGTTGTATCATTTGGATTGAGCATGTTAAAAATAAGTAATTGTGGTCATATCTTTTGCAGCACAATCTCCGGCTTGTCTTGTTCGTGATCAACAAATATTTTACAGATTTTGCAAGTGGCCCTAGGTTTCATGATCTTTGCCAGGCCGGAGTTAAGGGACTTATAACGGCAATTGATCGTTTTGAGCCAAACAGGAGATTTCGGCTATCAACATATAGTTTGTTTTGGATAAGACATGCTATCATTCGTTCAATGACCCTCTCAAGCTTCACACGTGTTCCCTTTGGACTTGAATCGGTACGCATTCTTACTTCGCATGATGATTTATGTTCTGGTTTAAGCAGCAATGGTTCAATGGCTTTTTTTTTCTGTACTTTTATTTGCCTGTTAGCAGCATACTTTGTTTTCAATGTCAACAACTTGTAATTCCCAATCAACAATTTTTTTGAGGTTGCTTGAAGGGAAAAATCCGGGATTGTTTTATTTAGGCAATATATTTAGAAATTTAAAATAACGTAGAATATCAAGAAAAGAAATAATTGGTGGAAAGATATTCACAGAAAATACAGCTTAAAAAAAATTGGCAATTGGCAGGCTGTTCATCTATCTCAACTTTGTGTAACTACTCTACTTCTTTTTGAGCAGGTTCGAGCAGAAATCCAAAAAGCCAAGACTGAGTTAACATTTGAGCTTCAGAGGTCACCAACAGAGGAGGAAATAATAGAAAGAGTTAATATATCCCCTGAAAGATACCATGACGTAATTAAGGCATCAAAATCCATTCTTTCGCTGAACTCGAGACATACAACCACACAAGAGGAGTTCATTAATGGGATCGTTGATAATGATGGTGTTAATGGTGATAATAGGAAGCAACCTGCTCTACTAAGGCTTGCTCTCGATGATGTGGTAACAACTCAATCTCTTGAGACTTTGTTTGATCCTTAATTTCTCACATTGGTGGCATTCTGTTGAAGTTTTCTATGATCATACTGGATTTGTATAACGAGAGCTGCAAAAAAAAAAAAAAAACAGTTAAATTTGAAATTTGTCACAGGTATTTAATACTGCTATATGTTCAAATAAGTATCATAATCATATCCTTGTCAACAATATATATTTTTTTATTTTTTTCGTCAATCTTATTTGGTGCCCTTCCTTGATGAGTCCTGGCTAATAGGCACCACACGACCGGTATCTTTTACTAAATACAGAATTAGTTACTCGAATAAGCTATTGTGATTCAGTTGTTAGAAGAAAAAATATGTATCACAAACTTTCTTGTTACAGTTAAGTTCTAAAAACTCTTACTAGGACTATGGATGGTTATTGTAGTTATAAAATTTTCGTTTAGGCCTTTCTAGTTTGTTAGCTATATATCTATTTTTTTAAGGCTCCAAGTAATATAATCTAATTCAATTAAATCATATTGCCATGGTAATTTTTTGCAACTAATCTGAGATTTATATTTTACTAGCTTGATTCCCTGAAGCCGAAGGAGAGCTTGGTGATCAGACAGAGATTTGGACTTGATGGCAAGGGTGACAGAACGTTGGGAGAAATTGCTGGAAACTTGAATATATCTAGGGAAATGGTGAGAAAGCACGAAGTCAAGGCTCTTATGAAGCTCAAGCATTCAGCTCGATTGGATTATCTTCGTCGTTATGTTGTATAAATGTCTAATGTATAGAAACACCTTACCTAGTTATACACTATACAGATTTGTATAACTGATAATTTAAATACCCACAATCATAATCATACTCATGTAATTTGTATATGATATACTTAAAAGTGCACAAAGTTTATAAGTATATAACCGCTTATACATGTTACATACATGTGATGTGTCAAACTCTTCTGATGAAATTACATTCTATTTGGCGCTTTTCATGAAGGGTGCAGAGAACTCTAGAGTCCAGGGGAACTTTTGGTTGATTGCCAATTCGTGCAGAAAACCCTCGATTTAAATTTCACTTTCATTCTCCCCACGAATTTGATTTTGAACCTCTTCTCTTTTGTGAACTAAATTTCATTCGTTGTTTGTTGGCGTAGCTTTTTCGGTTTATGTTATTTTAGTTTTTTAATTTTATTTTATTTTAATTGATGTTGTGAATGTTGCAGTAGTAAAAAAACAGTCAAATTACTAGACAAGACAGTCAGGCAAATATAATATTTTTAATAAAATATATTTTTAAATTTTATATATTTTTTAAAAATTTAAATTTTTACATATTCAAAACACAATTTGACAAAATTCTTTAAAAATATAATAGGTAATTGAAACTACTAATATCATTACTACAATATTATATATCTGATAGTTAATATTAAAACTAAAAAAATTAAATGATAAAAATTAAAAAAATTATTTTTTAAAGATTAAATTTATGTTTAAATCTGTTAATTTTTATTTTGTGGAAAGGGTACATTGACCCTCGGTAGTAACTCGCAAGGATTGAAGCAGGACCCAGGCTTAACGAGGTTCAAAGTTAACTGGACCTCGTCCAACCTAGCTTTCCATGTTTTTGTCCACGACGCAACTTTTTTTACTAACATGTCCTAACTACTATATAGGGGCCCTCTCCAGAGTATTGGGCCACTTAATTAAATTAATAGCTATATCCCTCAACGCAGAATCCATTGGACGAACATATTGTATGGACCCAGCAGAACAAGTGCCAAAGTAACATCCGTTTATACATTCAAATAAATATCATTATAATATATATTAATATTATAGAGTAAGGTGTTAAAATATTTGTATTTGGGGAGGAGATTGTATTTTAATATAATACTTCCATGTCTTAAGAGATAGTAATGTAAAGGATATTTTGCTTGTAGGTTTTTAACAAAAATTTAATAGAAAATTAAAAAAATGGATTAGTGTTATGTATCCAAATTTGACGACAGAGAGGAAAGTAAATTTTAACACAGGAAAGTTAGACATTCTTAGAGTCTGTTTGGGATAGTAGCAAAAAAAAGTTGTTACAAAATAATTTAACACTTGTTTTAATAAGCTGCTACAAAACTGCTTAAATTTGATAAATAAATAAAAAGTTATTTTCAATGCTAATCTACCATCTCAAATATGTTGTTTTTTTTTTTTATAAACAACTAAAATTGTAACAAAACAGTTGAAATGCTTGATTTTCAAACATGCTCTTAATGTCAACTTGCCTAATGTTAAATATCTTTTGATCAATACAAACACAATAGTATCAAATTTGGCAACTATATTGATTGTGGTTTTACTGACGATAAAATAGTTCTTAGCGTCAGTATTTTAAAAGTTAACACTAATTTACATTTTTTTTACCGTGATTTCTAGGAATATGGTGATAAGAACGATTATTAAAAAATGTTTAGTGAACATTTGAAACTCTTGCAAATCCTTTTCATATAATCTTAGAAATAATTAAAACATATGCTTCTAGAAATATGCATTATAATTTTGTACAGAAAATTATTTAAATTTAATTTTTTTAAGATAATGTGTAAACATAAAAAATGAGATCAATACAATAGTTACGTTTAAATAATTTTTCATAATATTTATACAAATTATTTAAATTTTAATGCGTATAATAAAATGAAACAAATATATTTGAACTTTTTCGAGCCTGCTGCTACACCATTCCTTGTGGTTCACTGTGCGGGATATGGAGAGCAATTTGTCATCTTGATCTCCAGAAGGATAATAAATCAAAATGAAAATGGTTAAGGAAAGTTGTTAGGGGTATCAAGAAATTTTCGTTCATGAGCAAAGTATATTCCTATCACTTGAGAATAAAACTTTTTCACCCTTCTTAAAAATAAAAATTCCTCAATGGGAGAATATGGTAATAGATATTCTCAAGAATAATTTGATAACTTGAAACGACAAGCACTTTCTAAGAGATTTTTTTACATTAAAATGGATTAATTCATGATACATACTAATCTTTCACGAGGAGGGAGTATAATTCTTAAAACGAGAAAAGAAACAGAAAGAAATTAACATCTTTCAAAAAAGAAAGTATAAATACTCTTTACATGTATATTATTTACAAAAAGGGCAGGGTGTAAGGAAATGTTAGAGTTTTGTCAAAAAAAAAATAAAAAAAAATGTTAAAGTAAGGCATCATGACAGTGTGACTATATTTCTGATAGTTATCATAATGAAGATCAAATATAAGACAACAAATGCCGACAATAAATGCGTCTACATTTTAGTCTTGTCCTTGTTGAAAATAGCCAGGGAATTAAAGAAATTGGTCCTTCAAAGTTATAACTTCGATTCACAACAAATTAATCAATATACTTGTAGGTGGGTTGCCTTGTTTCGACATTGACAGGAAAAAGCTTGAGTTTTAGATTGGAACTTGGTCTTTCTTGAAATGTAATGATAAGATGGAGATGAGATTAGATACATAGATACATCCAATAATCTTGAGTTGGTAGCTGACCAGTAATTAATGGCTAACATTTATAATTATTTTTCTCTTTTATTTCGTATAAAAAATAATTAATGATTGTGATTGTTACCATATCCACCTTTAATTGTTTAATCACGTTAGGCGAAGAGATGAACAACTTAGAAATGATAATGAAGGAGTAATATTTGTTTCCAATTAATGACAAACATCAAGAATTGACATCTCATTTCGAAATTGGAGTCCTAACATATTCTCCGAAGATGGGAAGCATTTCTTATTTTTAGCTTGGTTGGATCCGATGCATGGGTGAACCAACCAAAATTTTGATACTAAAGGTTTACCTGTCATCACATTTGAATAATTTGTCTTTTCTGTGTATCTGTGATGTGAATTTGGACTTGACAAACTACAAAGCCAGTGAGTATGAAAGCGTGTTCCTTCCATCATTGTCAAGATGAATAATTAGTCATTCATAATTAAGGTTCTTGTACAGTGAGAATCTTAATATATAGTTACTTTTTATTTATACTAAATAAAATATCAAACTTTGGTGAATTGTATTCCATATCCTTGGTAAAAGTGCAAGAGTTTTCTTGATTTGACTTTACTGTTGATTTAGTTTACGCCTTTAAGGAATAATATAATTGATAAAGTTAGCAAGCGACCAAGGAGATTTAGGATGAAAGATCTTTTCTAATTAGAATATTATCTCAAAAAACGTTTCTGCACTGATAGAAAAGACAAGACAACATGAATAATATAGAACGAAGGCTGACAGGAAAGAACTTAGTGACATTAGGTAGAGAATTAGAGCAGTACCAGATATTTTTTTATAGCTTCATTAATAATAATATGAATAAATAGGTTATTGTAGAAAATTTTAAACTCTCGTTCAATCACAAATTATTTTTAATAATAAATTTATTTATTTTTATAATAAATATTTTAAAAATTAATCATATTAATGATATTTTTTAGATTTTATTTATAATAATAATTTAGGATTGATTGATAACGTAAATTTTTTAGTATAATTTTCTTTTACTAACAATATATATAAAGAAATTAAATTCTAACAGTATTATATATGTATTTAATAATATGATGAACAAAAAAACTGCTATATATTAATTTATAAACCAGTAAAAATAACTTATAAATTAAGACTAAAGTGTCTTACCAATTACTGGTCAGGAAGGAATGCATTTCTCCAACTTATTTTAATTGTATTAATTGTTATCTATAATTATTTTTCACTGCATATATAATTGGGTTGATAATTGATGATGATTCGCTGTATATATCTTCTTTAGATCTATGTGTTCATTTTGAAGTCTTCTATAGTCGTCAAAACTCCCAAGCTTGAGTTGCAAGAGATATATTCCCGTGTCTTATTATACTGATAAATATGCATAGAATATGTTGTAAACGATCGTGAATATCGCAAAATATAGTGGAGCGCTTCGTTCGGCAACTCCCTCCTATTCCCGAACCTCC
>JAMLFT010011649.1:0-10934 GCA_026544285.1 Pachyrhizus erosus | reverse complement strand
TGGATAGATGGATAGATGGATAGATGGATAGATGGATAGATGGATAGATGGATAGATGGATAGATGGATAGATGGATTCATGTATAGATGGATAGATGGATAAATGGAGAGATGGATAGTTGGATAGATGGATAGAGGGTCAGAGGGATGGATTGACCGTTGGATTAAGGGTAGATGGATAGATGGACAATTGGATGGATAGATGGATAGATTTATAAATGGATAAATGGAAAGATGGATATATTGAGAGAAGGATTGCTGGACAAATGGACATATGGATAGATGGATAAATGGATACATGGAAAGATGGATATATTGAGAGAAGGATTGATGGACAGATGGTTCGATGAACAGATGGAGAGATGGACAGATGGACAGATGGAAAGATGGATAGATGGATAGATGGATAGAGGGATAGATGGACAGATGGATGGATAGATGGATAGATGGATAAACGGATAGATGTATAGCTGGATAGATGGTTAGATGGATAGATGCATAGATGCATAGATAGATAGATATATAGATCGATGGATGGATACATGGATAGATGGATAGATGGATAGATGGATAAATCGATAGACGGATAGAAGGATAAATGGATAGATGGATAGATGGATAGATGGATGGATCGTTGGATAGATGGATAGATTGATAGATGGTTAGCTGGATAGATGGATAGATGAATAAATGGATAGATGGATAGATGGAGCGATGGATAGATGGATAGATGGATATATGGACAGATGGATAAATCGAGAGATGGATAGATGGATAGATGGATAAATGGAGAGATGGATAGATGGATAGGTGGATAAATGGAAAGATAGAAAGATAGGCATATCGATAGATAGATAGATACATAGATAGATAGGTAGATAGATAGATAGAGAGATAGATAAATAAATAGATAGATAGATAGATAGATAGATAGATAGATAGATAGATAGAGAGATAAATAGATAGATAGACAAATAGATCGACAGATAGATAGACAAATAGATATACAGATAGATAAACAGATAGATAGACAGTTAGATCGACAGGTAGATAGACAAACAGATGGACACATGGACAGATTGAAAGACAGACAGATAGCTAGATGGTTAGATAGGCAGATGGACAGATAGATAGATGGACAAATAGATAGATAGACAGAGAGATAGATGGATAGATGGGCAGATTGACAGATTGATAGAGATATAAATGGACAAAGAGACAGATGGACAAATGGATAGATGGATACATGGATAAGTGGATAGATGGATTGATGGATGGATGGATTGATGGATAGATGGATAGACAAATGGATGGATGGATAAACATATGGATAGATGGATGGATGGATAGATGGATAGATGGCTTGATGGATAGATGGATATATGGATAGATGGATATATGGATAGATGGATATATGGATAGATGGATACATGGATACATGGATAGAAAGATAGATAGATAGACGAATAGATGGATAGATGGATAGATGGATAGATAGAGAGATGGATAGATGGACAAATGCATAAATGGTTATATGGATAGATGGATAGATAGATAGATGTATAGGTTGATATATGGATAGATGGATAGATGGATAGAATGATAAATGGAGAGATGGATAGATAAAGACAAGGATGGATGGATAGATGGATAGATGGAAAGATGGATAGATGGACTGATCGATAGACGGACAGATGGAAAGATGGATAGATGGATAGATGGATAGAGGGATAGATGGATAGATAGATGGACAAATGGATGGATACATCGATAGATGGACAGATAGATAGATGGATATCTGGATAGATGATAGATGGATATATGGAGAGATAGATAGAGAGATAGATTCATAGATAGATATCTGGATAGATGGATAGAGGGAATGATGGATACATGGATAGATCGATAGATGGATAAAGGGAGAGAAGGATAGATGGACAGATGGATAGTTAGATACGTGAATAGATGGATAGATGGACAGATGGATGGATAAATGGATAGATGGATAGATGCATCGATAGACGGATAAATGGATAGATGGATAGATGGATAGTTGAATGGATGCATAGATGAAGAGATGGAGAGAAGGATTGATGGATAGATGGATAGATGGATAGATGGATCGATGGATACATGGATAGATGGATAGATGGAGAAATGGATAGATGGATAGATGGATAGATGAATCGATTGATAGAGGGATAGATGGATTGATTTAATAGATGGATAGACAGATAGATGGATAGATGGATAGCTGGATAGATGGAGCGATGAATAGATGGATAGATGCATAGATTGATAGATGGATACATGGATAGATTGATAGATGGATAGATGGATGGATGGTTAGACGGATAGACGGATAGATGGATAGATGGATAGATGGCTAGATAGATGGATAAATGGATAGATGGATAGATGGATAGCTGGATAGATGGATAGCTGGATAGATGGATAGATGGATAGATGGATAGATTGAAAGATGGATAGATAGATAGATGGATAGATGGATAGATAGATAGATAGATAGACGGATAGATGGACAGATGGACGGATAGCTGGATAGATGGATAGATGGATAAATGGATAGATGGATAGCTGGATAGATGCATAGATGGATAGATAGATAGATGGATAGATAGATAGATATATAGATCAATAAATGGACAGATGGATAGATGGATAGATGGATAGAGGGATAGGTGAATAGATGGATAAGTGGATAGATGGACAAAAAGATGGATAGGTTGATAGATGGATAGATGGATAAATTGATAGACGGATAGAAGTATAAATGGATAGAAGGATAGATGGATGGATAGTTGGATAGATGGATATATGGACAGATGGATGAATGGAGAGAGGGATAGATGGATAGATAGATAGATGGAGAGATGGATAGATGTATAGATGGATAGGTGCATAAATGGATAGATAGAAAGATAGGCACATCGATAGATAGATAGACAGACAGATAGACAAATAGATAGATAGATAGATAGATAGGTAGAGAGAGAGATAAATAGATAGATATATAGATAGATAGAGAGATAAATAGATAGATAGATAGATAGATAGATAGAAAAATAGATAGAAAGATAAAAAGATCGACAGATAGATAGAAAAATAGATAGACAAATACATAGACAGATAGATAAACAGATAGATAGACAGATAGATCGAGAGATAGATAAACAAACAGATGGACACATGGACATATTGAAAGACGGACAGATAGATCGATGGTTAGATAGACAAACAAACAGATAGATAGATGGACAAATAGATAGATATACAGAGAGATAGATGGATAGATGGGCAGATTGAAAGATAGATAGAGATATAAATGGACAGAGAGAGAGATGGACAAATGGAGAGATGGATAAGTGGATAGATGGATTGATGGATGGATGGATAGATGGATTGATGGATAGATGGATAGATGGATAGACAGATGGATGGATGGATAGACAGATGGATAGATGGATGGATGGATTGATGGATAGATGGATATATGGATAGATGGATAGATTGATAGATAGATAGATGGATAGATGGATACATGGATACATAGATAGATAGATAAACGGATAGATGGATAGATGGATAGATGGATAGACGAATAGATGGATAGATGGATAGATGGATAGATGGATAGATTGACAAATGCATAAATGGATAGATGGATACATGGATAGATACATAGATAGATGGACAGATGGATAGATGGATAGTTGGATAGATGGATAGAATGATAAATGAAGAGATGGATAGAATGATAGATGGATAGATGGAAAGATAGATAGATGGACATATGGATAGATGGACTGATCGATAGACGGACAGATGGAAAGATGGATAGATGGATAGCGGGATAGATGGACAAATAGATAGATGGACAGAAGGATGGATACATCGACAGATGGATAGATGGATAGATGGATATCTGGATAGATGGATAGATGGATAGATAGATAGAGAGATAGATTGATAGATCGATATATGGATAGATGGATAGAAGGGAAGATGGATACATGGAGAAATCGATAGATGGATAAAGGGAGGGATGGATAGATGGACAGATGGATAGTTAGATAAGTGAATAGATGGATAGATGGACAGATGGATAGATAGATGGATAGATGGATAGATGCATCGATAGACGGATAGATGGACAGATGGATAGATGAATAGTTGAATAGATGCATAGATGGCGAGATGGTTAGATGGATAGATGGATAGATGGAGAGATGGAGAGATGGATATATGGATACATGGATAGATGGATAGATGGACAGACGGAAAAATGGACAAATGGATAGATGGATAGATACATAGATAGATGGAGAGATGGATAGATGGATAGCTAGATAGATGGACATTTGGATAGATGGATAGATTGATAGATGTATAGATCGATTGATGCATAGATGAATAGACGGATAGATGGATAGCTGGATAGATGGATAGATGGAGAGATGGATAAATGGATAGATGGATAGATGGATAGATGGATAGATGGATAGATGGATAGATGGATAAATGGATAGATGGATAGATGGATAGATGGATAGATGGATAGGTGGATAGATGGAGATACAGATAGGTGGATGGACAAATGGACAGATGTACAGATGCATAGATGGACAAATGGATGGATTGATGGATAGATGGATAGATGGATAGATGGATAGATGGATAGATGGATAGATGGATAGATGGATAGTGGGATAGATGGATAGATGGATAGATGAATAGGTTGATAGATAGATAGATGGATTGATGGATAGATGGATAGATGGATAGACGGATAGATAGATAGATGGATAGCTGGATAGATGGACAGCAGGATAGAAGGAAAGATGGATAGATGAAAAGATGAATACATGGATAGATGCATGCTTGGATAAATGGATAGATATAAAGATAGATAGTTGCATGGATAGATAGATAGATAGATAGATAGATATATAAATAGATAGATAGATAAATAGATAGATAAATAGATTGATAGATAAATAGATCGATAAATAGATGCATAGATAGATTGATAGATAGACAAATGGATCTACACATAGATAGACAGATAGACAGACAGATAGATAAATAGATAGATAGACAGATAGATCGAGAGATAGATAGATAAATAGATGGACAGATGGACAAATAGATACATGGGCAGTAAGATAGTTGGATAGATGGACAAATAGACAGATAGATAGATGGACAAATATACAGATAGACAGAGTGATAGATGGATGGATGGGCAAATTGAGAGATAGACAGAGATATAAATGGACAGAGAGATAGATGGACAGATGGATAGATGGTTAGATGGAGAAGTGGATAGATGGATTGATGGATAGATGGATAGTTGGATAGTTAGATAGATGGATAGATGGATAGATGAATAGATGGATAGATGCATAGATAATTAGATGGATGGATGGATAGATGGGTAGACAGATAGATAGATAGACAGATCGATGGATAGACTGATAGATGGATAGATGGATAGACAGATAGATGGATAGACAGACAGATAGGTAGACGGATAGATGGATAAAGGGATAGGTGGATAGATGGAGATATTGATAGATGGAGAGATTGATAGAGGGATAGATGGATAGATGGATAGACGCAATGATGGACAGATGGATAGATGGAGAGATGGAGAGATGGATAGATGCGCTGATGGACAGATGGATAGATGGATAGATGGACATATGGATAGATGCATAGATGGATAGATTGACAAAAGGATAGATAGATGGATAGATGGATAGATGTATAGATGGGTAGATGGATAAATGGATATATAGATAGATAGCTAGATGGATAGATGGATAGATAGATAGATTGATAGATGGATACATGGATAGATGTACAGATGGATACATGGATAGATAGATAGATAGATTGACGAATAGATGGATAAATGGATAGATTGATAGATGGATAGACAAATAGATGGATAGATGGAGAGATGGAGGGATGGATATATTGATACATGGAAAGATGGACAGATGGATAGATGGACAGATAGAAAAATGGGCAAATGGATAGATGGGTAGATGGATAGATACATAGATACATGGATAGATGGATAGATACATAGATAGATGGATAGATGGATAGATGGATAGATGGATACCTAGATAGATGGATTGATGGATAGACGGATAGATTGATATATGGATTGATGGATAAATGGATAGATGGATAGATGGATAGCTAGATTGATGGATAGCTAGATTGATGGATAGCTGGATAGATGGATAGCTGGATAGTTGGATAGATGGACAGATTGACAGATGGATAGATCGATAGATCGATAGATGGATAGATCGATAAATGGATAGATGGATACATGCATAGATGGATAGATAGACAAATGGATAGATTGATAGATGCATAGATGGATAGATGGATAGATGGAGAGGTGGATAGATGGATGGACAGATGGACAAATGGATAGATAGAAGATGGACAGATGCACATATGGATGGATAGATGGATAGAGGGATTGATGGATAGATGGATAAATGGATAGTTGGGTAGATGGATAGATGGATAGATGGATAGATGGAGAGAGGGAAAGATGGAGAGATGGATACAAGGGCAGATCGATAGATGGAGAGATGCATAGATGGACAGATGGATGGAGAGATGGATAGATGGACAGATGGATCGATAAATAGATGGATGGATGGAGATATGGACAGATGGATAGAAGGATAGATGGACCAATGGATAGATGGATAGATGGACAAATGCATAGATGGATACATAGACAAATGGATAGATAGGTGGATTGCTGGATAGATGGATAGATGGATTGATAGATAGATGCTTAGATGAATTAATGGAAAGATAAGTAGATAGATAGATGGATAGATGGATATATGGATAGATGGATAGATTGAGAGACGGAGAGATGGAGAGATGGATGGATGGATACATGGATAGATGGACAGAAAGAAAAATGGATAGATGGATAGATGGATGGATGGATAGATACATAGATAGATGGATAGATGGATAGATGGACAAATGGACAAATTGATAGATGGATAGATGTATAGATGGATAGATGGCCAGATGGATGGATGGATAGATGGATAGTTGGATAGAAGGATAGATGTATAGATGGATAGATGGATAGATGGAGAGATGGATAGATGGATAAAAAGATGGATAGATCTGTAGATGGATAGATGGATACCTGGATAGATGGACAGATGGATGGATAGTTGGATAGACGGACAGATGGACATATGGAAAGATGGATAGATGGATAGATGGATAGATTGATAGATGGATAGATGGATAGATAGAGAGATGGATTGATGGATAGATGGAGAATTGGATAGATGCATACACGGATAGATGGATAGATTGATAAATTGATAGATGGGTAGATGGATATATGGATAGATTGATAAATGGATAGATGAATAGATGGATAGATGGACTGATGGATAGATGGAGAAATGGATAGATGGACAGATGGATAGAAGGACAGATAGATAGATGGATAGATGGATAGATAGATAGATGGATAGATTGACAGATAGGCTGATGGTTAGATAGATAGTTGGATAGATGGACATATGGATGGATAAATGGGTAGATGGAAAGATGGATAGATGGAGAGACGGAGAGTTGGACAAATGGATAGATGGATAGATGGATAGATGGATCGATGGATAGATGGACAGATGGAGAAATAGATAGATGGATAGATGGATAGATGGAGAAATGGATAGATGGATAGATGGATAGATGGATAGATGGATAGATGGATAGATGGATAGATAGATAGATGGAGAGATGGGGAGATGGAGAGATGGATAGATGGATAGATGGAAAGATGGATAGACAGATAGAAGGATAAATGGATAGATGGATAGATAGACAGATGGATGGACAGTTAGATAGATGGATAGATTGATAGATGGATAGATGGATAGAAGGATAGATCGATAGATGGATAGATGGATAGCTAGACAGACGGATAGATAGACAGATGGATAAATGCTTAGATGGATAGATGGATAGATACACAGATATGTGGATAGATGGATAAATGGATAAAGGGATAGCTGGATAGATGGATAGACGAATAGCGAGACAGATGGATAAATGGATAGATAGTGTGATGGATAGCGAGATAGATGGATAGATGGAGAGATGGATAGATGGATAGATGGCCAGATCGATAGTGGGAGAGATGGATTGATGGACAGATGGATAGATGGATAGATGGATAAATGGATAGATGGGTCGATGGATAGATGGAGAGATGGAGAGATGGATAGATGGACATATCGATATATGCAGAGATGGATAGATGGAGAGATGGATTGATGGATAGATGGATAGATAGATAGATGGATGGATAGATGGATAGATGGATAGATGGATAGCGAGTTAGATAGATAAATGGATGGATGAAGACATGGATAGCGAGATAGATGGATAGATGGACTGATCGATAGAGGGAGAGATGGATAGATGGGGAGATGGATTGATGGAGAGATGGAGAGGTGCATTGATGCATACAAGGATAGATGGATATATGGGTAGATGGATAGATAGACAAATGGATAGATGGATAAATGGATAGATGGATAGATGGGTAGATGGGTAGATGGATAGATCGAGAGATGGAGACATGGATAGTTGGAGAGATGGATTGATGGGTAGATGGATAGATGGACAAATGGATGGATAGATGGATAGATGGACAAATGGAGAGATCGACAGATGGAGAGATGGACAAATGGAAAAATGGATAGATGGATTAATGGATAGATCGATAGATACAAGCATAGATGGATAGATGGATAGATGGATAGATGGGTAGATGGATAGCTAGATAGATGGATAGATTGATAGATGGATAGATGCAGAGATGGAGAGATGGATAGATGGAGAGATGGACAGATGGATAGATGGACAGATGGACAGATGGATAGATAGACAGATGAATAAATGCATAGATGGATAGATGGATAGATGGATAGATACATAGATAGATGGATAGATGAATAAAGGGATAGATGGATAGATGGATAGATGGATAGATGGATAGATGGATACATACAGAGATGGATAGGAAGATAGATGGATACATGGATAGATGGAGAGATGGATAGATGGACAAATCGATGGAGGGAGAGATGGATTGATGGAGAGATGGAGAGATGGATTGATGCATACAAGCACAGATGGATAGATGGAGAGATGGATAGTTGGATAGATGGATAGATGGATAGACGGATAGATGCATAAATGGATAAATGTATTGATGGGTAGAAGGATAGATGGATAGATCGAGAGATGGAGAGATGGATAGATGGACAGATGGATAGGTGGAGAGATCAATTCATGGATAGATGGATAGATGGACAAATGGGTGGATAGATGGATAGATGGCCAAATGGAGAGATGGACAGATGGAAAAATGGATAGATGGATAGATCGATAGATACATACATAGATGGATAGATGGGTAGATGGATAGATGCATAGACGGATCGATGGATAGATTGACAGATGGATAGATGCATAGACGGATAGATGGATCGACGGAGAAATGGATAGATGGATAAATGGATAGGTGGATAAATGGATAGATGGATAGATGGATAGATGGATAGATAGATAGATGGATAAATGGAGAGATGGAGTAATGGACATATGGATAGATGGATAAATGGTGACAAAGATAAAAGAAAAAATGGATAGATGGATAGATGGACAGATGGATGGACAGTTGGATAGATATATAGATTGATAGATGGATAGATGGATAGATGGACGGATGGATGGATGGACAGATAGACAGAGGGACAGATAGATAGATGGATAAATGCATAGATAGATAGATGGATAGATGGATAGATACATAGATAGATGGATAGATGGATAGATACATAGATAGATTGATAGATGGATATATACATAGATAGATGGATAGATGGATACATGGATAGCGGGATAGTATGATAGATGGATAGATGGATAGATGTATAAATGGATAGATGGATAGTGAGATAGATGGATAGATGGATAGATAGAGAGATGGATTGATGGAGAGATGGAGATATGGATTGATGGATACATGGATAGATGGATAGATGGATAGATGGATAAATGAATAGATGGGTAGATGGATAGATGCATAGATGAATAGATGGAGAGGTGGATAGATGAAGATATACACAGATGGATGGATAGATGGACAAATGGACATATGGATAGCTGGACAGATGGACAAATAGATGGATAGATGGATTGATGCATAGATGAATCAATGGATAGATGGGTAGATGGATAGATGGAGAGATGGATAGATGGATACATGGACAGATCGATAGATGGAGAGATGGATAGATAGAGAGAAGGATTGATGGATAGATGGAACGATGGATGGATAGATGGATAAATGCACATATGGATAGATAGATAGATGGATAGATGGAGAGATGGATAGATCGAGGGATGGAGAGATGGATCGATGGAGAGATGGATAGATCGAGAGATGGATTGATGGATAGATGGATAGATGGACAAATGGATGGATAGATAGATAGTTGGACAAATGGATAGAGGGACAGATGGAGAGATGGATAGATGGAAAGATGGATAGATGGACAGACGGATAGATGGAGAGATGGATAGATGGATAGATGGACAGACGGATAGATGGACAGATGGATAGATGGATAGATGGATAGATCGATAGATGGATAGATGGATAGATACATAGATAGATGGATAGATGGATAGATGGATAGATCAATAGATGGATAGCTGGATACATGTATAGATGGATAGATAGATAGATGGATTGATCGAGGCCGTACTCGGGTCAAATAAAATGCAATTAACTGTAGTATACTAGGAAGTGACTCCTAGGTCGTCTC
>JAMLFT010011648.1:0-10935 GCA_026544285.1 Pachyrhizus erosus | reverse complement strand
TAATTTCCTATTATTAAGTTAACAACTTTATTTGTTTATGAAACAATAGTATTTTTATTAATTAGAAAAATAGGATGTTACACCCCTACAACAAAAAAACTTAATTATTACAGATATAACCTTCTAAAACCCAAGAAAGTCAAACCTATAATATATGAACAAATACATGTGATGTGGTGAATTGAAAATAAGGTTAAGAATACCAAAAGGCCATTTTTTGAAAATGATCATTTTACCCCTGGCTTATCATTTGACAGAAAAATGTGTGATTAAGTATTATGAATCATAGATTATGCATTTACATGTTTTGCATGATGATATAAATATGATTTGAATAATTCAACTATGAAAGTATACTTGTTAACTGTCAATCAAAGACAGGAACCGCTGTTAAACCCTAGGATAGACAATGAACTAAGATATCCTCAAACAATGATAATACAATCTATAGTGATTGTGATGAGCAAGTGAAATGTTGTCCATTTAAAATCATGATATAGTAACAATACCACAACAAGAAGAATTAGAAGAGATGAAAGAAGAGATAAGGATTGTAGACGAACTTGAAACACAAACAAGTGAGAATTTAAGATGGAGAATGCAATGGTTGACCATAGAAGGTACTTGAGAAATGTATGCAGACTCTAGTGAGACCTTGGGGGTAGATAAGGTGCCAAGTTGTGAACCGCTCAAAGAAAAGAGGGTATCACAAAACTGGCTTGATGTCTCTGACAAAGCGAAGCATTACCAAGATTCGGTTGAGAGTACCCTTGGACCAAGTATCAGGCAGGGTATGTACCCCCGATCGTCAACCAAAAGTTGCAAATTGGATATTCGATGATACGCTCGTGTAAGTCCTCCCGGAGTTAGTAGTAAAGGAGGCAACGAAGGGCCCAAAAAATGATTAGGAAACCTAATAGGCACGAACAGTGAGATGAGAATCCACGTTAGATAAGACTACCCTCTATCCTATGCATATCTTTGAATTGATGACTCACTCCTACAACCCCGCTCTCTTTCAGACTAAGCATGGCGGACAACTTTCAACCACTTTTTCATCTAACAGTGTTACCCTTGGAAGGAAGGTGGACTTACTACAGGATTCAGGGTGATGATATATTCATAGGATATGTCTGTTTCGCCTTCAAACGTACCAATATTGTAGTGCCTTGGCAATTTCACCATATTGACTTGCCAGTGGTTCTCTCACAAACCCCACCACCCAAATTCCTGAATGTACCTGCTAATCGGTAATGACCACAAAACCCTCCATCACCACAAACATCAATGGGGTTAGCCGAAGCTAGTAATATGAATCATAGAGAAGGATCAGCAGGTGAAGAAGATCCATCCAAAGCTTTTGGTTAGATTAGAATAAGTTAAAGAAAAGACTTTTGTTTTTAGTATTTGTATAACAACATTTAAATAGTGTATGACTTTTCTACTTTATGTATATTATGCAATGAGAACTTGAAATAGAAGTATTATAATGAGATAGTTATTGTAAATTGTAATTCCCCGAATTAGTTGGGACGTAAGTTTTTATCTGTGTAATAACCCTGAATATATTTATTTCTAAAATATAAGTAACAAAAAGGGGCATTACATAATTCATTTTCCAACGTTCCTAGTAAATCAATCTCTAAGGATCATTTTCTAGTGATACGAGTTAGCATTGCATGCATTACCTCAAGATTGTGGAAAATATTCAAAAATGTTTATGGCATTCAAAAATTAAGCAAAATACATGGTTGGAAACATAATTATGTCTAGTTATTAGGCATGCAAATAAATTACAATGGAGATGAGTCAATAAGTACAAGTTCCAGAAATATCAAGTCTTGTAAGCCTAAAAATTAAAGTTAGAAGGGATATTTTGCATGCTTAATTCAACTTGCTTATTGAGTTTATCTTCTAGAAGCTCCAAAAGATTAAATTTTTGTTTTTATGTCCAATGTAATTAAAAATAAGTTTGAAAGAAATCCATTGGTTGAAGCAAAAGATATGCCTAGAATGGTGACACATGCACATATAGGAAGCTAAGTTTTAGCCACGGTCTCCCATTCTTTGGCCAGAAATAAAATAGTAAATAAATTTAGAAAAATCTTGAAAAATTTGGATGAATATCCTTTGTTTAAGGATTATCCTCATGGCTAGAAAAATCAAAGATAAACAAGGAGCAAAGCTCATGCAAACCAAAAAAAAAATCAACCAATAGATGCAACAACCAAAAGAGGATGAAGAAGAAACTATTTTCAAGATGTGCAATCAAGGTTTTGAAACAAAATGATACATTTAAAAGCTAAATTCAAAAACTTGCATGAACCTTGGCTTCTCAACTCAACCAAGAAGCTTGAATCCACAAGAGATTTGAAGAAGAGAGGTTAGAAATCTTGGAGTTAGAGCTGGGTAAACGGGTAGCTAGGCTGTTTAGGCTCATACCCATTAAAGCCTGTCTATTTAGCCCACAAATTAAACGAGCTTCATTTTAAGTTATCTCGCCCCGTGTAGCCCGCTGGTAAACAAGGAAGCCTACGACCCACATTAAGATTGTTTTTAATATTAAAATTTAAACTAAATATGAAATATTTTTCTAATAAAAATTTTTTTCCATTGTGTCACCATGTCCACAACATATCTAAATAAAAATTTGAACAATACAACCAACCATATAAAGTATTTAAATTCCAAAGTGTATCAAGTCTAAACTCAAATATGTGAATACAAATTTGAAATTACAAGACATCAACCTTGTTCATTAATTATGTTTAACTCGATTTTTGATGTATTTACTTCCTCCATTTTCTGATTGTCGAAAGGGTTATTCACTTCATCTAAAACTTATAAAAATAAAAAATCAACAAATCACAATACAATAAATTCTACAAAGTTTATTTTAAATGTCAAAGATAAAATAAAATTCAAGATAATATTTTGTATACCTTTCTCTTCAAATCCTAGTAACCAATTTTATGTACATATCAAAGCTTGCACATAATCTAGAAGAAGACAACTTCGATATTTATTAAGAACATAAGAACTCATACTAAAAGGTGATTTATATGTCACAATTGTAATTTAGATGCTTAAAATGTCACTTGCCATTAATGCAAGATCTTGAAACCTAACTCGATTCTCCTTCCAATATTGCAACAAATCAATATTTGGGTTATATGTCAAAGAAAGTTTCTTCTTATTTAAATAAGTATCCAATTGAGATGTTCCATCTTGTGACAAATTATGGAACTCCTACATTATTTATGCAAAAAATTATTATTACAAATAAAAAATATAAGTAAATAATTAAATAATTAAATAAAGGAAATAAACTTACATTGACAAATGCACATTGTGAATGTGATGTTGATGAATTTCCTTTTGCAAATGTAGGGTGAATGGCAAACTGTTGTTGCCCTTTTCTAGATGCTTGTCTCTTAGATGTCTTCATATACTCATGAAACAAGGAATATAACTTATGTTTCATAACTCTCCATTTTGCTTGGCAAGATATTGAATCAAGACTAATTTTGGAATAACAAAACTTCAAAAATTGAAACTTATAACAAGGATAAGAATAGTTCCAAGTGCAAGAACTTCACTATATTCACTCCAATATTTGTCAAATTTCACTTTCATATCCTTAGTCATTTCCCTAATTATATCTCCTTCATGGCTACTATTTTCTAACAGCCAACATTCAATTTGCCACACTTGTGTTAAATACAAGTTAGATGTTGGATAGGAGGAACCAGACATCATCTCTATGATTAAATAAAATGGATGCAAAAATTGACACATTTTCTCACCTATAACCCATTCCTCATTAGTAGAACAAGACAAATAGTTTGCACCTTCAAAAACAAGAGTATTAAAAGTGCGTTAGTATGCAAAAGCACTTTTAAGCACAAGAAAGGTGGAATTCCACCTAGTATGGACATCCATGCACAAACCAATTTTTGTGTCAACATTACCCACTTTAATAACATAAGCCTTAAAAGCATTTGCCTTTTCCTTTGACCCTCTAACATACTTTATGATTTCTTTAATTTTTTCTAAAGCATGTTTTGCAACCTTAAAACCTTTTTAAACAATAAGGTTTAAGATGTGAGCACAAAATTGAATATGAAAAAATTCCCCACCACATAAAAAATCATTGTTGTTAGTCAAAAGTCTTTTTCTTAACATCTTTTCCATTACCATTTGTTGATGCATCATCTGAAGTTAATAAAAAAAAAAATTCTGCTCAATCTCCCATTCTTCAAAAAATTCATATATTATTTTGTAGCCAATTCAGTCCTAGAGTGTGGAGGGGGTAAATGAGAAAAATTAAGAATTTTTCTATTAAACTTCCAATTTTTATTAACAAAATGTGTGGTTAATGAAATATAACCCTCTATATTACAAGAAGTCCATATATGAAATGTTAAACATATTCTATGAGGAACTTTGGATAACTCATTTTTCAATTTTTCCTTTTTAGTGTCATATATATTTGTCACATATATCGTGGAAGCATGCCTAGAAGGTATCTTAACATTAGGGTTTAAGTATTTAACCAATTGTCTAAACCTCCTATATTCAACAAAATTGTATGGAAGGTCATGCTCCATTAACATGATGTTTATCATGTCATTCACTATTTTTTGATTAATTTTAATTTTTCGACATGATCAAGCATAAACTTACCAACTTCACTTTCATCAATTGCTTTTGGAATCTTCCTACAATCATCAATGTCACCTAATAAAGTTGAAGTGTCATTCCTATTTCCACCTCCCGCAAAATCTTTTCCACAAGTTTTGCACAAATAGGATTTAATACATAATTCCTCTATCAAAAACTTTTGCTACAAATTATTATACGAAATTGAAGAAAAAATAAGGAGATGCGGGGGTTCAATACTCAATTTTGAAGACGTGCGGGAACGTGGGTTTCCATTGGGGGATCGAAAATAAATAAAAATACAGCAAAAAAATCAAAAGAAGAAGAAGAGATCATATGAATAGGGGGGACGAGCTGGATGGGGACTCGTGAATTAGCGAATCGTCTGTTTTGTTAGGTGAGAAATCGACAGAGAAGCGAATCGTGTTTTTTGCTAGCAAGAAATCATAGAAAGAAAGGGAACATACCTTTGCTACTGTGGAGGACAAGGAGGGTCGTTGCTGCTTTGAAGGAGGAAGGTTGTCGTTACTACTAAGGAAGAGGGTTACCACTACTTCTGCTCTTTCTTGCTACTAACAAGCCTGTTGTTTCTTCTCCTAACCTTTTCTGAACCACGTATTAAAAAGATCATGATAAGTCCATTAAGCCCGTAAGTAAGCTCGTTTAGCTTATGGGTTAAATGAGGCAGGTAAAATAGCCCATATTAGCTTCAAATTTTAGAGCCCGTACCTGCACAAGTTGCAGGCTGGCTCGCGAGCCTTTACCCATTTACCTAGCTTTAATTGGAGTTGGAAGCCAGAAGAACTTGACTTGATGCCTTTGGCTAGATCACAATTTTCTCTTAAAAGAAAATGAGAGAAAGTGAAGTTAACTTTATAATATAGGTGAGGGAGGAGAGGTAGCCTTGCATGTTAAGGTAGTGGTGTTAGGATTTTAATAAAATTAAATGGGATTAGATATTTAAGTTAGGTGATTAGATGTAAATCTGACGTGTGGTGATGGTTTAGTGATTTAGGTGGGGTTTTGTGGTAGAGTGAGTGTGAGGCCCTGGGGTTATCGGCCAATGGGTTGCTGCCACGTGGCTCCTTGTAGGACCCACTTGTTCCATAAGGGTTTTCTCAAAAAATGTGCAATAAATCGTTTGCCAGTTGATTTTTGGCGAATTTTTGTTCGATAACGTTATCCATTTTTCTCTTCTATTTTCTTTCTCTTAAAATATGATTTTATCTTTATAATAGATAGACTAGAATAAGTTAGGTTTTAATAAGTCAAAATTCAAAATTTTATCTTATGGATTTTTACTTATGAAAGTTGATTATAATAATGTCATCAAGAAGGGCACATTTGTCCAATTAGAATTTTTCCATTCTTTGATGACTAGAACTTCATGCGTTTTATTTTATTACCTAAGGTTAATGAAATACTCATTTGTAGATTTTTATTTGGTAGATAAAGTTCATCAAACAAATATATGATAAACATAGAAGAAAAACAAATATACTTGGTGGATAAATGTCAAGAATTAAATTCTTGAACACATATGCACAACCAATTTTTTATCAATTGAATAAAGTAAGTACCATCAATATTTATCCTATAAAATTATTATAGTGAATTTGAGTTTCTCCGAATTAATTTTCAGCAATTAACTCCAAAGAGTTGTTTTCAAATAAAATAAGTCAACTCAAAAAATTCAATAAATAAACAAATAAACAAATAAATACGACACACATATAACTGGATTGAAATTTTAGGATGTTACATTCAAAACATCTATTTGCAAGGCATGATACATAGACATTCCATACAAACCTTCCTCAAGACTTTGTTAACATTACTACAATCAACAAGAAATTAGATTGGTTGGATATATATTACTTGCATTAGGGACTAGTAATAATATTCAATTATGACACTTACAATATGCATCATCCATGGTATACAATAATCTGAAATCACTACAAAGTTCAAAGTACTCTCAAGTCTCTCACAATCAACACGTAATATAGGAATTTCTTTTAGTCAAATTTTGAATTAAAATCATTGTTAGGAAATGGTAGCAAAATCAAGTCAAATTCTCAACTTAGTTTTTCAGTGGTATACAATATTATGAATTAAAATGGTTGCTACATTTTGTTATGCATGGGAATGGCTAGGTAATTAATCTTATTAAGGCACCAAATTACTCAAGAGATCCTTATTTTGAAAGGTTGCATAGGGAATGTTAGAGCCAAAGATGTGGATGAACATCAAGCCCTTCAAAATCTATACTTTTGATGATAATAAAAGAGTAATTTGGTTTAGGGTTTAGGGTGGGATGGAAAACCAGGAGGTGATTCTAAAACCCTTAGATATCAAAAAGGAAACCTAGGTTTAAATAATTCATCTTTAGCCTCTAATTTTGTATGTGTGTTCACTGTGCTAGATGTGGGTCAACGAGTTGGAAAAGTCAAAAGAATTCTACTAACAGGATCCTTGTGAAGTAACCTTGTCAAGGTCCTCCTCTTCCTCAAACTTAGTCAGCCAATCAACTCCTTCTGTTGTAGGGGCCATCTTGGGTATCACTACCTCCATCTCCAACATTATGGGGTCCCTCTCAATAGGAACTTCATCATCCTCCTTGAAGCTACCTACTGACCCCTTACCCCAAAGAGGAAGATGAGATTAGGTTGTGTCCACCACAAGAAATAGTTGAACACTTGGGATTGTAGGTTGGCCTTATCTAACAATACCAAAGAAAAATGGAGGTAGGTGATGAAGTGGTCCTTGCTCATGACTTCATCATAAGTCTACCTCTCATTGTAGCAATCAATCCATAGATGGAGTCGAGCTTAAGTATCTTTACCTGTTCCTAAAATTAAAAGTAAAGCAAATGAATGAGTCTTCCCGATTCATCAAAGACACAATAAATGACTTAATATAGTCGCACATAGCCTACCAACCACATTTGAGTAGTTGTTTAATGTTCTCACTTGTGGTATTAATCATGTTAGTATCTAGTCCTCAAATCATTTTCCACGCTAACCAATTATCACTAGAATTTCCAAAACTCGGTGGTTTTTATATTAATTAAGGTTGGATGACTATCAGGAGTACACCTTTTGCTAAGATACTATAATAGGCTCTCACAAACTTGACAGCGACATCATAATCAGTTGAAGATACCAAAATGGCTCCATGACAAAGTCACCACTTGGCACCACACCCCCAAGGACGGTGATGCCTTATGATTCTCTTCTTAGGTACTAATATGTGGTCATCCGTTCTCTAAAGACTAACTCTTCAACCACTTATTCTTACCAAGGTTATCCTTTTTATACCGTTGTGGGGTTCCACTATCAGTAGTACTAAGCAATGACGGACTAGCACACGACCCTCGAGGCCCTGCCTCTTTAGTCCACAACATTTCATTATCGAGGACACTTACTTCCCTCACCACAATTAATGAGTTGTGCCATTCGATCTTCACTTTGCAAACTTTACTATTTCCACAACTAGAACATCCCACGTGACACTCTAGGTCTTGTACCCTTAGCATCTCATCTCACTCTTGTGCTTATATGCATATATTGTATAAGGATCACAACCCTCGTGTCACTATATTGCGACTGATCAACCACAAAAAAAAATTGCAACGTATAATTAATTTTATTAAGTTTTATGTGTACCTTACCTTTCAACTTCACATATATCTCACCCTCTCAATTTTAATGGAGGTTACCTAATTATATAATTTTAAATCATCGTGCAAGTGTCCTAGTTTAATCTCTGTTTGACAAGAAACAAAAAGAGTTAATTATGTTATACATTATTTATACTTAATTGACACTCTTTTTATTAGGATCTTACTTTTTTAGTACATCATCTAAAAGCAACAAACACTAGAACCAAGTTCTAGTCATCATAGTTCCCTTTTTGCAAGTCTTTATGACCACACCAAGAGAAACACTATGTATTACAGTGTTCGTAAAAAACACACAACAATTTGCTACTAGTTAATTATACCAAAATGTCATAAGATCTCTACATTTCCACAAATAAAATTCACACACAAATTAATTGCCTAAAATTCACACTTCTTAGGTCTCAGAGTCCAAGGCCACAAAACAACACATCAAGATTTATCTAATGAATTATGTCAACTATTCAATTTTAAAAGTAGCTAAGTTTCCAAAAATTTGAATATTAATTGGTCCTCACTTTGGTCCTAGCAAAAAGGACCAAATGTGACTCAAAATCTAAATGAAAAACAATTTTTAAAGCATAAAGTTTATATACATAATTAAAGGTTTGAGTCTATTTTTTGGAATGGTATCCAAATTGATGAGTAAAAATCTACAAAAATTCCTAGAAATTAAACAAGAACAGTTAATCAAAACATGTCCAAAAGTGACACCAATTAAAGACTTGTCTTTTTCGAAACCTTCCCAAAACTATCTTCAATTGGTCCTTTTTCCAATGTGTCACCAACATGTTTATCTTTTCAAAGAGGTAAAGCTTGCCCTCTAATTCATGTTGTACCATTTCTAGTAATTGTTTTCCTAAAGTCTTTTTTCCAACCAAAAATCTCATTTAAAAATAAGAGAATACTTAAAAACCTCTTTTTAGCCTAACCTTATGTACTATTTCAGCAAACAGGGCCAAAAATCATTCCAATTAAAATAGAAAATCATTTTTAAAATGAAATATTTTCATATAGCCTTAAAGTACTTTGAGTCCATTTTTCATAATAGTGTCATATTAGTAAAAAATATATAAAATATATTAAAAATCATCAAAGGTCACGAACTCAATTTTCATTTACACTGACCAAGGTTTAGTGATTTGTACTTTTTGGTGTCTTCCCAAAATGGATTGTATTAGTCTTTTTACACATTAAAGCTAACACACATATTTCCAACAAGGTAAAATTTGACCCCTAATGCATTTTCTAGGATTCCTAGTAATTTTATGTTTGAGGGTGTTCATTTAGAGTTGTAAGACAGACAACCAGTGCACTGTCCCTACCTTAGGAAAATCATTTGAAAATGTAAACAAGCTTGAAGATAAACTTGTTATATATGGTTAGAAAGCTTAGCTTGTCTAGTTTTCAAATATATAAAAATATTTCGATGGAGATTAACCAAGAAATATAGTTGTAAGGAAAACCAAGCACTACCAGTTCAAAAGCTAAAATCAGTAGGATCATTTGCATGCTTGATTTGCCCTTGTCCTTAACTTATTTTCCAATGACCTCAACAGAAAAGTTCATGAAAATTTTGTCTAGTTTTATTTAAAACACATTTTGAGTTAATCTATCTGTTAGATCTCGAGTTATACTCAAAATTGTGGCTCATTCTCAAGCAAGAGATGCATATCCAATCACTACCTTCTTCCTTTTAGTAAAAAATTAAAATAGGAAATAGACTTTTTAAATTCTAAAAGAAATTGCATAGTCTCCTTTGTGCTAGGATCATCCCCATAGTGCCAAAAATAAAAAATAACAAGTAGAAAGGAGACATGCAAACTTGATTTTCCTGCCTACAATTAGAATGATTCTATTAATTGATGAAATGACAAATAATTTGTAAGAAAATCTAACCAAAAATAATTATCCAGTAACAATAGAAAAATCCAACTAGAAACAATAAGGTTGTCTTTTAATACATGATGCGTGACATACGGTATATAGGAAAATTCAAATAAAAACATTGTTCAACAACAACAAAAAAATTCAACTAGAAACAAGAAGGTCAACTTTTAATATATTATGCACATTTGTCTATTATTGTTGGATAATTTTTTGATTAGATTTTTCTACAAATTATCTGTCATGTCATCACTCAGCAGAATTATACTAACTTTAGGTAGTAAAATCAAGCATAAAAAAAATGTGAGGTATTAAAATAAAAAAAATAATTTGAATAGTAAAATAAAAATAGATTATTTTAGAGATATGAAAAACATATTTAAGTCTTTTATAATATAAATCATCTTATTTAATAATTATTTGTTTTCGTCCCTTTTTATTTATTCCATACCGTTCAATTTCAATAATATTTTTTATATTATTTTTTATTTCAATTAATTAATTTATACTGCAAATAAAATAACTCATAAATTAACTTAGTTTTTAAAAATATTTTTGTTTTATTTTTTAATATTTTTAAAAATATCCATGCAAAATGTAACATTTTTATTTTATTTAAAATTCAAAGGCTAAGTAAAAATATATAAAAGAAGTTAAAAAAAATGCAGGGTAAGAAATATCATAAAATATATTTTTTAGTTAAC
>JAMLFT010011647.1:0-10935 GCA_026544285.1 Pachyrhizus erosus | reverse complement strand
TTTTTTAAGAATTAAAATCAAATAATAAAAAAATTAAAGATATTTTTAAAATCAACAAATAACATTTGTCATGTTATATATCCATAACATTGCCATATAACTACTACATGACATCTATATTATACAAATACAATGTCATACAAAATGTTCACATGTGTATTTGTTATGTATTTTCACTAGACACATCAATATTTAAATTGTTTCAATTTAATCCCTTTAAACTAAACCTATTGACAAAACTGAGACAAACAAAATTTTAAAAGTTTACAAAGACTAAATTTATTATAAATTAAAGTGAAACTAATTATATTAAGATTTAAAAGGTCATCGAAGTCTTTCTTTATTTAAGATATCTTATGTAGTTGCTTTGTATTAAACTTTGAACCAAGGAAGAAAATTTATAAAATCTCACTCCCATTCTCTACAATCAAAACAATATGTAGGAGACTTGACAAAATCAAACACTACAAAAGACCCGATAAACTAGATGAATGCACCCATTACCATTTTGGATAGCAACCATAGGTGTAACAAATACAATTTTCTTTATTGGGTTGAAAATTGAGTATCCATAAATCAATGTAATAAGAGTCTGAAGCAAGGAGATGTTGACAGTTTGATTTTTCGTTTGTGGTAAAACAACTTTTTGGACTATGGGAAGGGAAAGTTAGTTAAGAGTTAGACTATTAATGAGTTAGCTAGTCATTAGAGGGATTTAGTAGATATAAGTTGGGGAAGAAGGACAAGACAAGAGAGATGATTGTTATTTTTTAGATTAAGCATTAGCTATTTGTGAAAGGAAAAATCTTTGTTATGGAGAAATCCTTAAAGGAGAGTTTTCTCTCTTATTTTCTATTTTTCTTTTCTTTTCTAATTCTTGGTTCCTAAAAATTGATCCAACCTACCACATCTTTATGGGAGAGTCAATGTTAAGAGATGTAAAAAACACAAATTTAGCATAAGAAGGAGTTGTTAGCATTTATACGGGCAAATCCAATTAGTTGGATTGTTAGGGCTAAGAAATTTTAAGGTATAAGAAATTCATTCATTCAATAAGTTGCAATATGCATTCATGAGCATGGAGAGTGTGACAATGCATTGATTTTATTATTGGTTCCAAGAGAACCCAAATTCAGATTGAAAGTCATTTTCCTTAACTTTTGATCAAAAGATTTAGAGATAACTATGGTAGCCAAGTCTTTAAAAGATTGACTACCTTGAAGCAAGAAGATCAACTTGAGATGGAAACCTAAATTGTAAAAAGGAAGACTTCTACTGTCTTCTTGAAAGAAAGGACCATCATTTCAAAGTTGAAACACATGTTAACATGGAGGGAAGTGAGTCACAATGTAGTAAGTAGAGTTTAGTTCTTAGACAAGAAAGGTGGAACTAACCTCCTTTGAGTATGATAGTGACCATTTGCAACTCTTGAAATCATAAACTAGAAGAAAAGTGTAACATCTTGTTTTAAAACAAATAATTTATATTCAAAACAAATAGTCATGAATTAGAAATTTACCTTTTATTTTAAGATATTTTAGTTTAGTTTAATTACAATTTATAATTTTAAATTTTATGAGAAATGTTATTTAAATTCAAGAGATAATATGGAGAGAAGAAATTATAATTAGTTAAGATGAATGATTTTGAGTAAAATAGTTTAGATAGATAGAAAAAATATAAACAAATATATAAATAAGAATATTTTAATTTTGGAATAGAAAGTTATAAAATAGATTTGGAAATTATAAAAATGAAAGAGAAAGAACAAAAATAAGAAGATAAAAATTTAAATTAATAATATGAATTTTAGAAATAAAAAAATTAGATTTTATAAATAAATATACAATTAAAATAAAATAAAATAATAAATTTATAATATATATAAATATTTCAAAGGGAGAAAATATAAGAATAGGAAGAAAAAAATATAAAAGTATTTATGGAGATTTTAGAAAAATTTTAAAAAATAAAAAGAAAATAGAAAGGGTTGGAAAGGAAAAGAAAAAGAAGAAAAACAGGGTTGGGTTCGAATCGAAGCCTTAAAAGGGGAAGAAAAGGCGTTGTTGTTAACTGAGTTGTACACTCACAGTGTTGCACGCTTTTATACATATGTTAGCAATTGTAAAATATGGAAAATAAAACAACAAAAATCAAAACGTGCCTCTGGCGAGCTTGAGGAGGGGACCTGACACTTTAGAGCATCTTAACCACTGAGTCAGAGTATGTTCGGTGACAAATCAACGCATTAAGTTTTATTTATTTTATCCTTGAAAGCATTAGACCACCATGGAAGTTGTTGACAAAGCTTCATCTCCTCAAGCTTTCCACGCATTCTACAAATTCACACCCTACAACCTACCTAGCAGCCTTTATCCATACCCTAGGGAATAAACTAATAAAAAATTAGGTTGGGAGATGCTATATAACAGAGGCACAAAAGAAGAAGAAAACACAAGGAATGATAAAGTGGAATTCGAAAATTCTCCTTGAATACAAGCCTTCTTCTATTTATTTTAATCTAGATAGTTTCGAAATAGCCCCAGCTTCGTTTCTGTCCAAAAAAATTAGAAGAAAAGATAAAAGAATCGTGATTTGAAGGTACGCTGGAGCTTCGCCAAAAAACCAATCTCAACTCGCCGAAAAATCGAAATTAAGGCAGAAGGAGTCTTTATCTTTCAACTTTTTGATTTGTAAATCGTTTCTATGTTAGTTAATTTGATTTTTAGTCAATCAATTCTTGAAAATGATTACAAATCATTCAAAATCGAATTCTTGTTTTGCCTTTGTGTTTCCATGGTTGCCTAAGGCAGGAATTAAGAAATATTCAATTTAAATTGTTCCTTGAGTTTCGTTTTAGGTATATAATTGTGATGGAAATTAAATGAAAGGATTAATTACAGTCAGTATAGGAATCAAATAAAAATATAAGACTCTTTTAAAAACTCACTGCCTGAAGAAAAACTTGAATGTTGAGAATTGAAGAAAAAGGAACAGAATAAAAGAGAGGAAAAAGAAAAGGAAAGAAGAAGAAGAAAGAAGAAAGGAAAGAGAGGAAATGAGAGTCAGGAAGGAGGAAGGAACAAGTAGAGAGGGAGAAGAAGGAGACGAGTAGATAGGAAGAAGATTAGGGGGTGAGGTAGTGAGGGTAGGGTGCAAATAGTAAAACAAGGAGGGTGTGAATAGAAAAAAAAAGAAAAAAATAATATAATTTTAATTTTAAACAAACTATATAGGATAGAACATATATCGATATATAGTCATGAAGGAAAAGAATGGAAGAAAGAAAAATAAATAAAAATAAAATAAGATAAAAATATTGAAAAAAAATGATTTTACCCTTTATGATTGTAGTCACTGATATATTATTTGTAATTTTGTTTAATAGTATTATTTTATATTGTATGATGATATTTTATTGCCTTTACTAATAATAGATAAATTTGTATGATGTTTGCAACTGCCTCATGTAGACAGTAATTACATAATGATCCTAGGGTAGAAGATGAGTTATGGGAATGTGACAATTGGGAAATTACTCATACAGAAGTTGAGTAAAACTTGTGTTGGCCATTTAAGTGAGAATGAAAGAAAATTATTACAAGATTATACTGTTGAATTCGAAACTAGTGCTAGAGAAAAATTGATGAATGAAGGAGAGAAGAGAAGAATGAATCAAAATCTCTAACGAGTGAGTATTAAGAATGGAGAATTGCATAAGTTGACCACAGAAGGTACTTGAAGAATGTATGCAGGCTTTGATGAGTCCTTGAGGGTAGATAAGGTGCCAAGTTGTGAACTGTTCAAAGATAAGAAAGTGTCACGAAACTAACTTGACGTTCCTGACAAAGCGAAACATTACCAAGATTCAATTGAGTATCCTAGACCAAGTATTAGGCAAATATATACTCTCGATCATCAATCGGGAATACAGACTTGAACTATTATTGACATGCTCGTGTAAGTCATCCCGAAGATAATAATGTTGGAGGCTACGAATGATCCTAAAACTAGTAGAATCCCTAATTAGGTATGATACGGTGAGATGAAGGTTTACGATAGCTAGAAATGATATGTATATGTATGTGTATGCTTAAGGATAGATGATCACTCCTACAACCCCCTACATTTCAGATATGGATGACAGACAAATTTTATCCCCTATTTCACATGATGACCATATCCTTGGAGGGACGATGGACCCATGATCCAATAAGTGGGACGATACCTTCATGAGCTATGTAAGATTTGCATTTAGATCTCCAACGCCATAGTCTTGTGAAAGTTTTACCATATAGATATTCTAGTTATCTTGATGTAGACCCCGTCGCCCAGATACACTAGGGTCCCATTGGACATCCCTGCAGCTCCCCGATGTGCTCAACTCTCTCCACGTCAAAACTCATTTACAAGTTCGGTCCCATTCAAAGCAAGAAGTCAAGAAGGAAGGAAGGAGTGTTAAGAAAAAGAAGATCCCTCTAAATGTTCTGACTAAGAACTTCTAAGAGGAAGTGGATGTTATTAACTTTTCTTAACTTGTTTATCATTAGTTAATGTACTAAGTACTCAATAGATATTTTGGGATTATAATTCTTACAGTTGTGTTTAATCGTTTACTATATGTTAGAATGAATGTTGATATTCAAAACTAAAGTGCATGAATTTTATGATAATATTTAGAGTTTTTCTCAAATTATAACCCTTGAAAATTCTAGCTTTAAAAATTTATTCGAAGTTAGAAATAAAAATTATAAAGTCCACTCTCATTCCCATCACCACCAAAGCCACCAGACTAAAGTTTGCGTGCACAAACAATGGATAGTTCCCAACAAAGCTAAAATGGATATAACTATCTTCTAGAAATTGGAGAAAAGTTGAAGTGTATCATTTCAATATGCAATTCTAGTTTCAAATTTCAACCTTGAAAACAAGATTGATTTTTTGGAAAGGTATATTATTATGACTATATGAAAGAAGAGTTAATTAAGATAGTTAGACTATTAATGAGTTAACTATTAAAGAAATTTAGTGATAAAAATAAGAAAGAAAAGATGGTTGTGAATTTCTAGATTAAACATTAACTTTTTGAGAAAGAAAAAATCTTTGAAAAAGAATTTTTCTCTTCTATTTTCTGTCTTTTTTTTTCTACTATTCAATAAAATCTTTCCTTTTTTTTTTCTTGGTTCCTAACACAACCGGACTTAACCCCCTAATAAAACCAACAGAACTTAACAAATATATGAACAGTCAACAGTATTCAAAATACCATTGCATTGGCCGGTCGTAGTAAACATATTTGTCACATCATTGAATCTAAATTTGGGGAAAAAACTTTCTAGAAAAAGGGGAGAAACATAGACAAGCTATTGCAGTGTAATCCCGACTAAAATATTGGAAGTCATACAATCAACATTTCCATGTTTGTCAACAATCAACTAAGAAAATATGGAGACTATTACATATCCACTGTCTGAGAAGCATTCATGTTAAAAATGAAGCAAGAAAATTTGGAACTCGTACGATAACAGCTCTGCCCCCCTGGCTCAGGGAGTAAAACTACCTTTGACATCAAAATCAAAGGAATACCGTTGAGACTGAAATGTCAAAAATCAGTTAAAAATGCTTGATGAGAAGCTAGTTACTTTTCATGTACTTGCTCAAAGCAATTTAGCTATGGTAATTTATGTAACCCTGTTGAGAGATAAAACTCTGCTGTCTTAATGCTTAAAATTTTACTTTTACAGGTTGAACAAAAAAACCCAAGAATCATAAGAGTTCTTTCGCATGAATGCATATCACAGTGGCTGCAATCCATTTCACAATATATCAAGTTGGCACATTTCCCACTGTCTGTGGAAGTTCAAGCTTGGGCAAGAGTTCAGAGGCAACCTTGTCAAATGAGACAAGGTTGATATGGTTTCTGTTTCCGTTCATAACATTTGACAGATATGTTATTTCCTGAGCTACGACATTCTTTTCAAGTATGTCAATCCAAAATTCATCATCTTCGTTAAGGTTTGATGATCCTAATATATGAAATACATTCTCCCGTGTTGCTACATTCCTACCAGCACCACAGCCCATGGCTGTTGCAGCACCCACTGCATTTGCAATTGCCAATGTATTAACCAATGGCATATTATGTATAAAACCATAGGCAATAGCGGCTACAAAACTGTCTCCACACCCAACAGTGTCAATAACATTAACCTGATAACATTTTAAATCCAGTTAGTTTATCACAAAAAGGTGAAGGTTGTCAAAGGAAAAAAAATGACAAAAGTTTAATATCATTGCAAGAGATGATCATATTTGAACAATCAATGAAGAAATAACAACATATTCCTTAGATATTAGGACTTTAGAAATGCCTGTTTGACTCGTTCAGGGGAAAAAAATCTTCCAGTTGAAGAAATCACAAGCAGTGTTCATGAGGACCATATTGATTCGAAATATGGTCTTCCATAAAATGTGGTTATACCCTTAATTTTTATCTTTTCATTAGTTTGTCCTAAACTGAATTTTTCACCTTTAAGCCAATACTACCTATGAACCTCTGAATAGCAAAGTGGGTCATAGCACTACTATGCCGAATGGCGGTATATAAAGGGGGAAAAAGTTAGTATGTTCAACAATTGCAAGAATTTGATGGAAGCAATGAAGAAAATTAGAATGAGAAGCTAATGCCTTGAATGCTGGTGCACAGGCTATGCTCGATGTTGTTATTAGAATTGAACCCCTAGAACCCATTTTTACAATCACCCATTTTGTGCGGATCCCTCTTTTGAGAAACTCCTGGCCTGCTAATATTGGATCTTCTATCCCAGTTAATGACTCAGCCTGTCATGCAAAACAATAAAATCAAAGATGTCATTAAATTATAAAGTAGTCTGCAAATTTACCAACAAATAGCAGAAACAAAAGCATTTTTAATTTGCATTACATAATTGTTCAATGGGAATAAGAGAAAACCAATATCTTCTATACATGACTCCTGCAAACTCCAATAGTCTTTTGCTCAGGCAGGAAGATTGACAACAAATGGACTTATAACAAAAGTAAAAATTGTTGAAGGATTTATATAATCTGATCAACTCAAGCCTATGAACTTCGTAATATTTGGTATGCCTCATTAATAAAGATAGGAATGAGCCTCTCTGGAGTCAGGACCAGGCCACCAAAAGATCAAAGTTTACTAAAATATGACACTTTAAAATGGCAGACCTGAGGCAGTTTGGAAACATAAACGGATTGTGAACAATCTTGGGAGCTGTCATCCATGCTTAAAAGTTAATGGTAAATCTAGTTACTCTTCATCTGCCTTGCAATTCTATGGTAGAGGAAATTTTGGAGGCAGAGCAGATTTCTAAGAAAACAAAAGTGAGAGACGGGACAAGAAATCAATTTGGAAGCAAGGTTTAGATTCAGCTTTTCACACACACACACACACACATATATATATATAAATTTGAGGAAAAAACAAATTCCATCAACGCAGTGAAGAACAAGGCACTCATGTGATTGAGGAGTGCATCGATGGTGAGAGTTTCAACAGGGATGCAAACTAGATAAAGGCTTTAGGGCTGCATGTTTTACTTTTCTTAACCTAAAACAATAGACAAGCCTGTATCTCTACCAACTAAGACATCTCATTTTTTGAATGGGCCATCCTTTGAAGTCTGTGGTGGTCAACTAGCTTGGTCCAAAAGCTGCCAATGTCTTGGCTCATCCATCAAAGAATGTAGGATAAATTTGGTGTAGCAGTGATGGCAAAAGTTAGCATATAAATAGTTGACAAATCACTGAATTGGAAACAAAGGTAAATACAGTGTGAACTTTGTACATCAGGACTAACTTTTGAAATGCACCGAATTTCATATATATGGTTCAAGTGACACAAAACCACTAAATAATGTGATAGGCACCCTACCATAACCAAGGTGTACAGTAGGGGAAAAGGGCGTAGCAACAGAGGATGGAGGGAGTCTGTGTGGGCAAGTGGGAAAGGCGTGTAATCATAGATCAGTATGCACAGGTTTGGATGGTAAAAACCTGCTTATGCTTACAATTTAGGCTTAATTTGAGAAAGACAGGTGATAAACAAGGTCTGTAAGACACTGAACTGCTGACTGACACAAGCAAATAAATTTCAGGAAAACTTCCATTTAAAAGATCATCCTTTCTTTAATACTTCCAAATGTTTCATGTGATTTTTGCTAACTACGTCAAAACCAACAAGTGAAGCAAATTGAAATTTGCAAAATTACACTGCACTTTTAAAGGTTCTGGAACGATCCAGTTTTTTTGGAAAATATACTCTTTAGCATGGTGAAAGAGTCATAAATACGCAAGTAGAAATATATACAAAAACAAACAAGAAAAGTTTGAGGAATGGTGGAAACACTGCATAAGGTTAAGAAGATGCTCATAAACACAAATACACAATACGAATATGAAGTCTTAAATACCAAAACAGGAAACTGGGTGATGGAAATAGATAAACATGGAGTAGTTGCCATGCATCTAAATGCAAAGTGCAAACAGTATTAATATATAGCTCAAATGAGGGAGAAGGAGAAATTTATACTTTATAAAGCAAAGAAAAAGAGTAATTATACAACAACATATCAGAAGTCATACAGTTATAAGCTTTAAAGCAGACAACTATAGGCAATCATAATAACTATCAAGGATAAATGCAAAATGAGGAGAGATGTAAAAGAAACCTCATCAGAAGTTAGAAGAACAGCGTCACTCATTCTCAACAACTGGTTAAGAGCCCTTTGTTCATCTGGGGTCCCAGTGGAGAGACTCTTTCCGCGTGGTCCAGGATCAAAGAAGATTGATGTGCCAACTTCAACAGCATATTCCATTGCTGAGAGTAGTGCACCAGGAGAGAGCTCATCAAAGCCATATCCATTACAAAACAAGACCTTTGAATTTTTAATAGCCATTTTAACTTCACTGGACAAATTACTCATCCAATGCAATATAGGCTCCTTGGTAAAATCAGCCCGACTAATAGAGAAACTGTAGTTAGGCCTTTGTATACAAAAATATGAGAACAAATAACTGCCATGATGATAGCAACAATACAAATTAGAAGAAAAATGATTTTTACCTGCAAAAACCATGTCTTTGTAAAGGATCAACAAGAACCCAACATAAAAGAGTTTCACAAGAGGCGCTACTACTAGAGCTGTTGACAATATCGTTATTAGTTGTCATCCCAACCAAACCAATGCCCTCATCATGAAGCACATCTGCCAGAAACTTTCCATAGATTTCATTACCCACATGACCAATTGATATGCAGTTGAGTCCTAACCTTGCAGCTGCTATAGCCATATTGCAGTTTCCACCCGCTTCCCAATATTTCTACACCAAAAACCATAAGATCATCTAAGGCAATACAATCATTTGCAGCAAATAGATATGAACAGTACAGAAAGGAAGGGGAAATTGCAACAGTGACAACTAAAATTCTGTTATTAAGGATCAGTTTGGATAAAAAACATAATTAAGCGTTTATTGAATACGTACTTATCATGTAAGTACTTATATATAAGTTGTTTCTGCAATTGAAGACGAAATAGGGATAAATTATTTTCATATAAGCCAGCTATCCTGAAGAACTTATCAAAACAAGCTAAAAACAGCTTATGGACATATCATAAGTTATTTTCATAAATCCTCCCAAACACTTATGCAAGTACTTAGACCATAAGGTAAGTCCGAATAAGCTGTCAATAAACTCTTCCAAACAAAACCCCAAGTGATACTTAAGTGAGGAGGAGTCGTGGATATTTTAGGGGCAAAAAATTCAAAATCAAAATTAAGATAACAAAATAGCAATTACAACCATAGGCAAGTGGAGAATGAGAAGAAACAGTAATAGCATAAAGGAGGAGCATCTAATGTAATGACAAGTTAACTTGCACAGTTTCATGAAGGATCTTCTGGACCCCACTCCATAGTGCAGTGTCCCCCAGATTTGGTTTAGTCTAAAAGTTTAAGCATCAAAAGAAGAAGAGTTGTATAATTGATCATGTGACAGAAGCAGACCATGAAGCCACCCAACTAAGGTTTTGTTTGAAGCCTTGATTAAAAAAGACAAAGTTTGTTGATTTTATGTGTGTTGAAGTTAAAGGTGGGCAAAGAAGAGAGTTGAGAGAAAGAGAGAGAACCTTGTCAGGGGGAGACTGGGCCAAGCGGTCCATGAAAGCCTTGCGTTGAAGAGGGGAGGGAGGGGGCAAGTGTGGGACATTCAGGACGATGTCGACGCAGAGGTTGCTCAGAGTGGCAACGTCCACGTGTTTGGAATTGGGTCCAACCTCGGAATGGAAAGAGGGACTGGGGACGGCGATTTCGAGGCCTCTGCATGCGAATGCGCGATTCAGAGGGAAAAGGGTTAGCCCAGGTTTAGGTTTGGATAGAGAAGGAAAGGAGGGTCCATGGATTGGGGAATTGAGGGCTTTGGCTGGGACTGAGAGAGGCATTCAGCCACGTTTCAGCGAGCGACCCAACTGCACCAGTTTGAATTGAAGAACAATCAAGGATGAATAGATAGATAGATAGATAGAGATTAGATATTATATTATACTTATAGGTTTATAACATAACCAAACACCTTTTGGAATGGAATCTGCCTTTTCTAGACCCAGAAAGCACACTCTTTGCAACTCATCCTGTGAGAGAAAATAGGATATTTACTAGGCTCTCCCTCCTAAAATATTATAAGTTAAGGTTTGTAAAAATATTTTAAAATTACTTGTATTTTTATTTTTTAATAAAGTATTAAAATTATTATTTTAGATTTATTTTTTAATAAATATTATTGTTTTAAAAAATTTAATAATATATTTATTAAAATTAAAAAATAAAAATATTTTTAATAAAGTTATTCTATAATAAACTTTATTTTTTAAAATATTT
>JAMLFT010011646.1:0-10936 GCA_026544285.1 Pachyrhizus erosus | reverse complement strand
TTATCTTAAAGGTAATGTAATGTTATTATTAATATTAATTTTTACAAAATATTAAATAATTTAGGTGACAAATAAGACTCATTAGCCTTCTAAGGCCTATTGACCTATATAGGCTTTTTATAGAACATGCCACATACATTTAGGATAAGCTAAATTTTTAAATAAACTAGACAAAAACATAAAAAATTTCTATAACAGACAAATAGACTAGGATTATACTTAATAATCATCATACAAGTTAGGCTTAAACCTACAAAAAACATGACCTAGTCTAGCATATTTTCATCCTTAATGTTAAAGGACTTAAGTTTAATTTGCTTAGTAAAAGTCAATTTTATAAAAATGATTATAAATCCTCCTACAACATCCTTCAATTGATTCTCTTATTTACGTTGTATACTAAGTATTAAAGGTGTTTTATATTCTTTAGACATTTTAATTTAGTATTTTGTTTGTATGATATTGCTTCCAATCCAATATATAAAACAACAAATAATTAACTCATCAACAAATAAAAATAGTTAACTCAATTAATTTTAATTAATAATGATATAAGTTTATATTTTATTTTAAAAATACTAATAAATTTAAATGATAATTACAGTTAATAACATTGCTCATTATTTAATAACAAATAAGAAATTTTTTTTAATAATAAACTCACAAGAAATTAAGGTATAAAAAATAATAAATAATATATTTAAAGATGGACTAATATTGTTTATAATTAAGAAATATTCTTTTTGTAAAGGATAAAAATAAAATAATACTTATTTCAATCCTTAATATAGGATACTTGTGACAAAATTGCACACACTAATAAAATTAGGTAAATTAGTTAGTTTTATTGACTTTATAAAAATATTACTAATATACCTATTTTATCATGGTTAATAATAATGATTAATTTGTTATGAATGATAGTGAAAATATTAAAGTCTAAAAATATTGTGCACTACTATCAATAAAATATACAAATATTAGAGTATTTAATAAGGATAAATAATGACAAAATTAAATATTTCATAAAAATTTAAAATGTTTCATAAAAAAATTATCTATTATTTTAAAATAGTATTTTATATTAAATATTGAAGGAAATAATATAAAAATATTTATACAATGTATTCCCTTTGTTACGTTATAATTATGGTCTTATATTTTTTACATATAACAATAAAAAAGACAATAATTTTATTAAACTAATTTTAATATTAATTATTTTTAAAAATATAAATAAATAATTAAAAATTAATATTATATTAATAGATAAAATAGAGTAACAGTCTTACTAAATTAAAAATATAAATAAAAAATTAGTACTATATTAAAAAATAATATAATATTTATTTTAAAATATTTTGTTTTTGCACAAAAATTGTAATAGAAGGAAAGTATAACACTGTTGATGGTTGGAACCATCGGCTGGGGCATGTCATTATTGTTGTTAAGCTATATTTCAGTAAAAGGATTACTACATACATCGACATTCAAGTAAACAAGCGCCCATTTTATTGCACAAATTAAACCACGAATATCAATCACGTTATTCTTAAATATATTTTTAGTTGTTTAAATTAAATTATTTTTTATTTTATTTTTCATTCAATATTAAAAAAATGTTTATTATAACCTCTTTTATAAGGTGTAAGCAAGCTATGTTTAACCAATAATTTTTTCTAACTCAATTAAATTTTTGTGAGTTAAGTTATTAAGTTAGATTAGGTTTTTTAGAATATTTAATTAAAATTAGATTAGATAATAAATTCATGAGTTTTAATTTCAAAAAAACAAATCTAATTCAATTATGTAATAAATATATACTAAAATAATTAGACTTAATTGTATTTTTTATTTATTAAATATCATAATTATATAATTTTAATATTTAGATTTCAATTATGCAAATTAAGTTCAAGTATTCCAAGTATATGATTTAAGTTATTATATTTTAATTGTATGATTTTAATTTTTAAAATATTATAATCGTATATTTTTTTAATATTAAAATTACATAATTATAATATTGAGAGAATTTAAATTGCATAATTATGATACTTAAATATATTAAAATTTACTATTAGAACCTAAATGATTAAAATTATATATTTTTGATAAATATGAGATGCAAGTTGTATAATTAAAATTTGAAAAACTAAAATCATATAATTATGATATTTTAAGAATTAAAAATATAATTAAATTAAAAATTATAATTATCTAATTCTTTCTATATGATATATATGAGAAATTGTAAAAAATAATAATAAAAAAATTATGAATCATAAAACAATTTTAATGATTTTGTTGATTACCAACTATAAAATAATGAATATTAATCATTGACTTATAAGAATTACGAAACAATTAAATAATATTAAATTTTTTATGTAAAAATATTTTTATATTAGTTAAATAAGTGATAATTTTATAAAATAAATTACATTAATACTCCTGTTTTATGCAAATTATATTTAATATGAATTTTTTATTTATTATTTTTTATACTAATCTCATTAATATTTAAAAATATTATATTTTTATTTTCTTATATATTATATTAACTTCCTTTAATATTTAAAAAATATTACAAAAGATTAATATAATAATGTTTATGTTATTTAAAAAAATTTCAAAAAATATCACTATATTTTACTCATTTTTTTAATTACTTAATTCGATAACCTAACTCAACTTAATTCAATTAAGATCAAGTTGGTAGTTAAAAAATAAAGATAAATTCATCCTTAGTAAATTAAACTTAATTAAATTTGATTAAAAATTAAACTAAATTTAATTCAATCTAAATCACTTATACTCTTATTTTTTTAGGTAAAAAAATATTATCTAAATTACAAAAAATCAATCAAGAAAAAATTAAAAAGATATTTTAAAATTAAGAAACTAAATAAAAAAAATTTAAGAGATAAAAAACAACAACCACATAAATTTAAAGAAAAAATATATTATATTTAAGTCATGACGTTAATTGAAAAATGAAAGATAACTGCTTAATTATTTGTTCAGAGAGACATTCAAATCCATAGGATGACTTAAATGTATTAGCCATTAGTAATAGAAAACACCACTTGGTATGATGTAAGCCACATAGAATATATAAGTACGCAGTTGGATCAATATACTACAATCGGTAACATGCCTAATTAATTTATTGATTTTAGTTAATAACAAACTATGAGTCAATTAATGTGATTCAATATACTACAACCTCTATTTTAAAATCATTAATATTTAATATTTTTTAATAAATTAAAAAATATTTCATAATAATAATATTTAATAAGAGATCATTTTATTAAACATTTTTATTATTTTTTAATTTTCATAAATATATTATTAAATATTTCACTATAATAATATTTATAAAAAATAAAATTAAAATAAATATTTTATTATTTTCTTAAAAATTAAAACAATCAATTAATTTATTTGTTTTTCAATACTAAAACATATTCAATTTAAAACTAAGAAAGTGTTGTTAAAGACCAAATTAATTACCATTGAGATTAAATCTACTCCTTCACAACATGATAACTTAAGATTCGAATTTCCTTTTAAAAAAAAAAATACTTACATTTAATGTCTAAATGTCTTTTGAACACGATTGTCTAAAAAAATTGATATCTATATATAATTAAAAAAATACAGTGTTAAAATTTTTTTTTTTTTATAAAAAAGACACTAACAACCAAATAATAACTTTCAATGGTTTTCAATTGTAATTTTAATATTTTCTTAATCAATTTGGGTCCACTATAACAATTCTACTTTATCAGATTTTATAATTTTATGTACATAATGTTTGATCTGATTTTTCTTAGTTAACTTTTTCTTTAATTAACTGAAATTTCTTCTAGGAAATTTCGTGAAAGTTTGGGTTTTTGAGATATTTTTTCTAAAATTTCTTTAAAATCATGCTTGACCTAACTATATTTTTTAAAGGAATAAAAAAGATTGATACCAAATATCATCTTATATATCAATTCAGGCTTTTAGTATTTTGATTTTGATTTTTGTGTTTTTATTTTTATTTTTCAGCTCTTTAAAATTTAAATTATTATTTTCACTTCCTATAATATGAACATATTTTGATTTTAATTTTATAATTTATTTTTATTTTTATTTTTCAAAAATTTGAAACCATTATTTTTAGATTCTAAATTTCATTTTAAGATAGATAGAAAAAATTATTTTTAAAAATATTACATGCTAACATTGTACCATCAACACAAACACGTTTACTTAAAATGATCATTTAATCTTCTATTAAACACAAACAGTTAATGAGTTTCATACAATAGTATAAATTAAAAATAAATTTTTATTTTTAAGATAAAATCAGAAAGAAAAAAAATTATAACTAAAATTTAAATTGCTAATTTTACATGGACTAATATATATTTTTAAGTCTAAAAATTTTATTTTTCTCTCTCAAACTTCATTCTTTCCAAAATCATCCCAATCAATGAGACAATAAAAGATATAAAACTTTGCAATTATTTTTTAATTTACATTCTACTTATAAAAGTATAAATTAAATGATCATACATTAACATTACCAGATATTTTTACAGTCATATTCAAGTACAATTCATCATTTATATGATTTTTAAGATAATTATTATAAAAATTAATAAAATTATTATGCATAATAATCTATGATTAGATGATAACATAAAATTTATTTATATTATCAGTGTATAATGTTTTTTTTTTAAAATATATTTTTTATTTTTAGTGGCCTAAAAACATTACAAGATATATATTTTTTCTTTTGAATATTTAGCTTTGAGTAGTTTGGTCATTCATAAAAATTGTAAGTTGATCTGTCTGATATTTGAAGCACTTGAGTGATACTATTCGCTTTTATGCATTAAAAAACTGCAGAGGATAAGATTTAAAAGAAAGCTCTTGAGCCAATGGAGTGAAGCTCGAGGGTGGTCCCAAGTTCGGAGAGTTTTATTATTTGACTGTAGCGAAGTCTTTTTACTTGCCACCAAAGTCAAATCTATGTTTCTAGAATTTGACCTATGTGGTGTGTCTTGCCCTATCTTTTCTTTCAAAATCAAATTCATATCTCCACCAAGAAAATCGGCAGGGAAACCTAAAATAAGCGACACGTCAAAATGAAGAGAGAGAGAGATAGACAAGCTCACACAATGAAAATATGTTCTTCTAGAAATGAATCAAAATTTCAAATACATTTCATATTTATCCACTATTGACTATTAAAATGAATAACAGTGTATGGTTTGATTGACTTATATTGACAGATTTCGAATTTGCATGGCTTAAAATTGGTATATTACTTTGCAATTCTGATAAGCTCTTAATCTTGTTAATGGTGCAGTCCTTGGTTTCGTAAATATGCTACCATATTGTGATATTAAAGACTGGCTAACTAAATGTTGGGTTGTCTGTTTTGCATACATCCTCAAAGAAATATTAATGGTGCTGATTGTTTTTGGCCAGTTTAGGAGTATCATTCGTGATTTCTCTGCAACATGTCATTGCCCCTCCTCAATGATTGGGTATGTTACTTTAATAAATGTTTTGTTTTTTCAAAATTTATCCTTTTATTTTCTAGGAATGAGAAAAAAAAAATTGCACTCGTACAAATATGTAGATATCTACAACCAATATTCCCAATAAATATAAGCTGAAACATAAATAATTAAAATAGATATTTATATTATCTATTTGTTAATAATGTAGAAACGAAACGAATATCAAGACATTGATATTCGTGAATATTTATTATTATAAAATTATTTAAATATCTTAATTAAAAATATTTAAATATCTAGATATTTAAATTGCAAATTGTCACGTGGGTCAAGAGAATACATTCCTATTATTACTTCACAAGTGAACTTGATGACCATCCTAGGCCAATGGGTTATGTGAATTGTGAAAAAGATTTTTCTATTGTTATAAATTAATATGAAAATTCTTATTTATTTTCGGCGTTCCTTTATTCTTAAGTTATTTTTACATGTTATTAATTAAAAAAAATTATATTTTTATTTTTAACTTTAAATTATCTTTTAAGAACATACTAAAATAATTTTAAAATTATGATTGAAGAGTTCTTTAAACTATTTAAATTTTTTTTATAATAAATATATATGAATATAAATACTTACAAATATTAATAAATTTCGTGTGTATTTATATAATAAATACTCACACAAGTATGAAGATAGTTACAAAATAAATTTTTATCCAATAAAATAGATAAAAGAGAACTACTATTCATTCTTTTTTTTCAACATAAAATTTTGACTTACGCTATCCGTAGTAATTAAGTTAATTTGGTAATTTAAATTATGTTTAACTTGAAAAGTTAATTAAAAATTATCTAAAAGCTTAAAAAAATAGATAATTAAAAATTCATTTATAAATTATAAATATTTAATAAAATCATCTATTGATCTAATTGATAAATGTAAATGATGAAAATAAATATGTTTATATATATTTTTAATTTTATTTATAAATATTTTTTTGAGTAATTATAATTTTATTTTTTAAATCAATTTTATATTCTTGTAATTTTTATTTAAAGATCAGTTATTTTAATTATAATTTTTAGTTTCAAATATTATGACTTTATAGTATTGTGCCTATTTTTAACTATTAATTTTATATTATATTTTAATATATTTTTAATTAAATTTAAAATAAAATAAAAAATAAATTATTATTTTTGTAATATACATCATGTATATTTTCATTATATTGATTAATATGATAATATCATTGAATATTTTTAAACAACATTGTGTATTATTAATATCATACGGACTGGTCATCAATACCTTAAAATATAATATTCAAATAATAATAAAATAAATAATATAAAAATATAATAATTTAAATAAACAGTATAATATAAAGATATTTAAAAATATAACAATAAAACTTTATCTTATATGTAAACTTAATAAATATTTTAAGAATAAAATAATAATAAAATATAAGAAATTATTAATTAGAAATCAACATCTCAAAAATGATAAATTACTAAAAATTAACTTTACTTTCTTAAAGAAATTTCATACTCAAAATTTATATTTTTAAAATAATTGGGGATATAATTCTCTCATCCTACTTTCTAGCTCCCAAGTGGCTTCTCATTCGTCTGTTGGCCTCCAAATAACTTTCACCAAATTGATGTTCCTATCTCTAAGCTGTTTTATCCTTCAATCGTTGATTCTTACAAATAAAACATCATAAGTCAAATTTTCTCTTATCGATACGTGATCAGGTTTTATCACATGGTTAAGGTTAGGAACATATTTTCTAAGTTGTGACACATGGAAAACATTGTGTAAATTGACAAAGTTAGGAGGTAAGGCTATTTGATAGGAAACAAGGCCAATCTTTTTCAGGATTTGATAGAGTCCTATAAATTTGTGTGTTAATTTTTGAGATTTTAGAGCTATACCTACACCAGTTGTAAGGGTCACTTTCAAGAATACATGTTCTCTTGCTTGAAATTCTAAAGGCTTTTTTCTTTTATCATAATAACTTTTTTGTCGATCTTGAGTAGCCTTTAACTTGTCTTAAATGATCTTTATCTTCTAAGTAGTCTATTGTAGTACCTTTGGTTCTAATATCAATGAGTCTCTTATCTCAAACCAACACAGAGGTGTTATGCATTTCCTTCCATATAATGCCTCATAGGGTGTCATACCTATACTAGCGTGAAAACTATTGTTGTAAGTGAATTTTGCCAAAGATAGAAATTCATTCCAACTTCCTTGTTGTTCCTTCACAAATCTTCTAGTGATTGAATTGTCCTCTTTGTTTGTCCATCAGTCTAAGGGTGATAAGCAAAATTGAGCTTCAATCTTGTTCCCAAGGCTTCGTGTAAGTTTTCCCAAAATCTTCAAGTAAAACAGGGATCTCAATATGATACTATACTTGATGGGACTCCGTGTAGTTTGATTATCTCCTTGAGGTATAGTTGGGTTAATTTTTCAAGCAAATACAAGATATTTATGGGTAAGAAATGTGCACATTTTGTCAGACGTTTTACAATTACCCATATCGCATCATGTCCAGTAGAAGTCGTGGTAATGTAATCACAAAATCCATGGAAATGCTATCACATTTCCATTTGGGAATATTGAGAGGTTGAAGATGTCCAAAAAGCTTATGGTGCTCCACTTTAGCTTTTCGACATGTCAGATAAGTTGCGACAAATCTTGTTACATGTCTTTTCATTCTTTTCCACCAAAAGCTTTTCTTTAGGTCTTGAAACATGTTTGTTGTGTTTGGATGGAAACTAAGTTTACTTTTATGCGTTTCTTTTAGGATCATTTTCCTCATTTCCTCATTGTGGGGAATGCAAATTCTTTCATTGATCTTGATTATTCCATCACTACCTAGTTGAAATTTCTCTTCCTTGTTTCCATCTGTTGCTCCCAACTTCTCTTATAAGTTTTGATCCTCATGTTGTCTTATCTTGACTTGTTCTAAAAATTCATTAGTAACAGTCATAGTTCCTAAGTATATACATTTAGGGTGAACTTCAATTGTCAAATCAAGATTCCAAAATTCTTCGATCAACTTTAGCTCTTCAACCATCATAATAGATCAGTGTAGTGACTTTATGCTAATGATATCAACTATAACGTTCGCTTTGCCTAGATGGTAGGATAGTTCAAAATTATAGTCTTTTAGAAATTTCATCTAACTTCATCATAGATTAAAAATCTCCCAAGGTATAACATGACCAATTCTAGGAAGTGTAGGCTTGATGATCTGCCATCAATTTTCTACTTCAGTGCTAAACATAAAGGTAGCAAAGTTTACATTATGTTCTTCCAAATATGACATCACTGGAAAAATCTTCTTAATTTCAGTGATCCACTTTTGGGCTCTTTTTGGGTCAAAGGAACTGATGTATTTAGGTGGATCATTTCTCTTGAACATTGTTAATCCTCTATATTTCGTATGTTCTTTGTTTCAATCTTGAGTCGTGCGTTCTAGGACTTGAGTCATACGTTCCAACAATTAATGTATATTGTTACTTGGTAGTTTTTCGACCATAATGTTTTGCTAATACAACAGATAACCCAGAATTATTAATTTACCCCTACTATTTTATCAGTCATTCCTAACACACAAGTTTTACCCAACATTGTCACCTAATGCGTACACTGTTAAGTTCAATCAAGTCATTCATGCGATTTTATTAATCGACATGTCATCAAACATTCTGACACTACTACTCAAGTAGTGTAGGCTTAGTCGTCTTCACTGATTCTTTTAGGTTGCACAAGCTTGATAAGACAAACTGCTCTGATATCAACTAATTGTAACGTCCTTTCTTATTTATTTAAATTTAAGAAAATCCTTCCAAGTATTTTTATTTAGGATTGATTCAAATGAATTTTTAGAGTTAGATTTTGTTAGGGGTTACAATTTCAGAGAACCCTAAACATTATCATAACATTAATGCACTTTATATTTTGAATATTAACTTTCATTTAACACATATTAAATGATTCAATACAGTTGTAAATAGTACATTCCCAAAATATCTGCTTAGTGTTTAGTACATTACACCAAAGGCAACAATCTAAGGAAATCAACAATATCTATTTTTTCTCAAAAGTTACTAGCCAGAACACTTAGAGGGATCTTCTTCCTCTAAGGATTCCTTTCTTCCTTATTTACCATTTTCTAGGACTAAACCTGTAGAGGAGTTTTGCTATGGAGGGGGTTAGGCACGTTGGGGAGTTGTAGGAATGTCTGGTGAAACCCTAGTGTATCTGAGTGGCAGGGTCTGTGTAAGGATAATTGGGATGTCTATATGGTAAAATTTTCATGGGGTTATGACCTTGAGAGACCTAAATACAAGTCTTAAATAGTCCATGAAGGTATCAACTCCATTAGTCAGATCATGAGTCCATTGACCCTCCAAGGGTGTGATCGTCATGTGGAACATGGGATAAAATTTGTGTGTCATCTGTATCTAAAATGTTGGGGGATGTAGGAGTGAACCATCTATCCTTAAGGATACACATACAAGTACATATCATTTCTAACTATTGAATACTCTCATCTGACCGTAATGTGCTTAATCAGAGATTCTACTCGTTTTAGGACCCTTTGTAGCTTCCAATACTACTAACTCTGGAAGGACTTACATGAGAGTGTGAAAAATAGTCAAAGTTTGCATTTTGGGTTGACGATCGGGAGTATATATTCTGCCTGGTACTTGGTTTAGGATACTCTCAATCGAATCTTGGTAATGCTCCGCTTTGTCGAGGGCACCAAGCCAGTTCCGTAACACCCTCTTTTCTCTGAGCGGTTCACAACTTGGCATCTGATCCACCTTCAAGAACTTACCAGAGTCTGCGTACATTCCTCAAATACCTTTTGTGGTCAACCCATGCAATCTTCATTCTTGATTCTTACTTGCTAGGAATTTTGATTCATTCTACTATTCTCTTCTCTATTTGTCAATCTTTGTCTAATACTAATTTCGAATTCAACGACATAGTCTTGTAATGACTTTCTTTCATTCTCACTTTAAATGACCAATATAAGTTTTACTCAACTTTCATTTGAGTAATTTTTCCCAATTGTCACATTCTCATCATTCATCTTCTACCCTAGGGTTATTTAGGTAATTTATTGTCTACTTAAGACAGTTACAAATATCATATAGATTTTTCTACTATTAATAGAGGTAATAAAACATATTATAAAATATAAAAAATAATATTGTTAATTAAAATTACAGATAATATAACAAAAATTACAATAAAAAAGAGGTAAAATTGTCTTTTCCAACATTTTTATCTTTAATTTCTTTTCTTTTTTTCATTCTTTTCCTTTATGACTATATATATCTATGTATTTATCATCTTATTTCAATTTATTAGAGTTAAAATAT
>JAMLFT010011645.1:0-10936 GCA_026544285.1 Pachyrhizus erosus | reverse complement strand
AATTTTGGCAATAATATTGAAAACTCTAAGAAAAATAATTAGATGGGTGATCTGGATATATAGAAGATGCTTTCTTAAAACAGTTTTTTTCAATAAATATTTTCAGAAATTGTTCAAAATGGCTATGCAAAGTTCAATATTAGAAGAATATATTAAGATCTATTATATATATAAGAGTTTAAAGGAAAAAAAAAAAAGGAAAGATATATATATATTACTGATTGTTTGGTTAATTTGGCTCAAACCAAAGCTGTAGGGTTGTATGTTTAAGTAATCTCCCCTAGAGTGCTCCCAGCTGTTGCCAATAAGATTTTATAGGTCTTTCTGCCTGTCTTAGTGCTTTTGAATAAAAAAATAAAAGTAAAAAAAAAGTCAATATTTTATACTGATTTACTTTCACATTAAGGTTATGTTCAAATTCTGACTCAGTCAATATTTTTCACTTCACAAATGGTCTGAGATGCTAAACAAAATACATCAACTTTTAGATATGGTTTCATAAGTCTCTCAAAACTCAATACTTGAGTATTCATTCTTTAATGCAAATATTTTTAGACTTCACTTTTATGAACAAGAAAAGAAAACTTCAAATGCTATTTCTCTAGAAGTATAATTTTCATCATGATATCTTGGACTGACTCTCAAGAAGATTCAACAAATAACTATATGATGAATAAAATAATAAAAGAATGAAGCGTAGAGAATTTAATGCTTGAAGTTTCTTGATGGCCAATCATTATTAACATGTCCATGCATTGTTATTGATACTAAAATCTCTTTTAACTATGAATAATTTATTTTAAAAATAACTAATGAAATTTAATTTAGAGATGAAGATAAAAGATAATAGGTTTTAGACATTCATTTGTTATTTATACTTAGCCTAATTAGCTTTTATTTATGCTTAATATAAATATGTTGGCTGAATTTTGAATTAGTAGGTTTCATTGATTGTTTATTTTTGGTTTTTCTCTTGTTTTTATCTTTCTATCCGCATGACATATCTAGAGCTATAAAGGTCTTACAAGTTTGCCTAATTTTGATGGATTCAAAGCAAATAACCTAAGTAGAAGAATTACAACGATCAAATCCAAAAGATTTGAACCGATTTAATGCGACTCTAAAAATTGAAATAGCTGTTTAATGTTCTAGGCACTTGAATCTTGATTTTACAAGCAAAACGGTAGCTAAAGTGTCAAATCAGATGTCATAAAGAAAAGTATTTAATCAGTTATTATACTTAGATTCACATTGGAGCTACAATACTCCATAAGAAAAAAAAAAAGGAGAGAACTTAGATATAGTATGTTAGTTTTTTTAAAATAATATTTTATTCTTTATAAAATAGAAAGTTTTTATTTTAATTTTTAATTTTTTTTTAGATTTAATCTTTTAAATATTGACAATATTTTATTTTTATTTTTATTATTAAATAACAATATTAACTGATAATATCATAACAACATTAATAATTTATTAACTTATCATATTATAAAAGATTAGGTAAAGTAATCATATATAATTTTTTAATTAATTGTATTTTAAAAATTTTTGTCAACTAGTTTAATGTTATTAATTATTTTTTATTATATAATAAATAAATAAGTTATCATCGTTATTGTTATATCATCATGTAATGTTGTTATTTAATAATGGAGACTAAAATAAAAAATTAAATATTTAAAAGATAAAATTTTAAAAAAATTATAAGATTAAGGATAAAGTTAAAAATGTTATTTAAGTTTTTTAATATGAGTTATATTATCCTTTAATGTAAACTTTGAATGATTAAATTATCAAAATGAAATGTTAATTTTAATTAAAAAATAATACTGAATGAATTTAAAAATTTATTTAAATTTGGTCTTAAAAATTATTATATATTAACTTAGAAAAGAAACATTCATATGGCTTGTCATGGAAATGATTTTTATTTATAAAATAAGTTTATTAATATGAACATTATGAATTTATGATAGGAGAATAGGTGTTGATTCTATACATTAATTTTTTTATACTAATAAATAAGTAAATATTTTTAATAGAAATGAAAATTAACATATACTATTAATAGTTAACATACACCTAAAATGTATATTAATAAATTATTTTTATTAGATTAAAAATACATCAACAAAAATATCATCAATAATTGATACTCATTTTTTATGTGTTAAAATATTTCATTTTCTTCCTAATGTACTTTGGATGACAATCCATTTAAAGTATTCTATTGGATGATCTTTTAAGCTCACGAGGATCAAACTAGAAAAACATTAGTTAACTGAATTTTGGGTATAGACCAGATTCATTGGAAGGTCTTTTCAATGTCTTCAAGAGATAAGTGAAACCTCCACTTCTAAAAAAGAACAACATTATTAAATAGAAGTCCCATTAACATTAATTATGTATACATGCTATCACCTTTCCATTGCTGACATCATCTATTGAAGACTAGAAAATCTTCCAACTCAATGTTGGCATATAAAGGCCTACTGTTTTCTCATGCGAATACGGCGCACGTAACTTTTTCTATACTTCTTCTGTATGGTGATAGTGCTGCATGAGTCTCTAACAATTTTTCTTTTCTTTTGTAAACAAATCCTTGTTTTTAGTAGTTTTGGTTCTATTTTAATTTTAATTTTCTGAATGAATAAGATATATAATAAAAAGAGGAGATTCTATCAATTAAATTGTTAATATTAATAACATAGTTAAAAAAAAAAAATTGACTATTCTTCCATGACATTGGTATACTAATAATAAAATGATACTACTAGTTTTACTTATTATTGTCACTTCCATGAGGCATTCTCTTTTAACATATATCAATACCGAGATTGTTTGATGACACAAAGTTAAAGCTTTGCCGCTTGTGATCATCTATTTTACATCAGCAAGAGATCTCCTTAATATTTCAGCAAAAACCAGTGGAAGAGGTTTTAACTTTCGAGGGTGTAGGATGTATATCAAACCAAAGTTGATCTTATTCTGATTTGTTATTTTTGTTTTTATTTGAATAAAGATTTGGGGAAATTCTTAAGAAAGAAGACTTTATTCAAGAGTTATGTTACTTATATAATATTTCTTGTAACATTTTTCGATTTCTTCATTATATCACTCATTTTATCATATACTTCTTCTTCTTCTTATTATTATTATTATTATATAAGAAGAGATCAAATTAAACTGATATTATTTTTTTAATCATTACACCATCTAATGGTAAATTATAATTTTATATTTTCTTAATTATTTATGTCAAATTTTTGTAAAAAATAAATAATAACAAGAAGATAATCAAATTATTTATATTTTAATATATTTTAAAAAATATATATTGTATCTAATTTAATTTATATGAATGAGATATCAAATAATTTCAAAAATAATTCTACCAAGGTTATCCTTTATCCTTACCATTAATTTTCATGGAATATAATGGTTAAGATTAATTACTCACTATAACCATTAGATTTCAAGAAAATTAATGGTGAAAACATGGAATAACTTTCTTAGAGTTATATACATAAGGAATGATGAAATTATCAAATCACATAATTTTATTTCAAAATTACCGTTGGATTGAAGGTTCATTGTATATATATCATATTTATCAAATTTTATACTAATCTAAAATCATTTGATATCTCAACCATATAAATAAAAATTGACGTAATATATGTTTTTAAAAATATACTAAAATATGAATAATTTGATCACCTTCTTATTCATGTTTAATTTTTATAAAATTTGACATAAATAATTAAGATAATATATAATTATAATTTAACATTTGACATGTTATATAAAATTAATGAATGAGGATAACTGTTGATGTAAGTTACATTAATGTTATTTAATCTCGCTTTTATATATATATATATACGGAAAGATATCAAATTATACTAACGTAACTTTTATCAACTATTACATTATTCACTAACTCTCAATTGGATAATATTCTTTTTATCTCTCTCCCCCTCCCGCACATATATATATAAAGAGAGGAGAGACAAAAGTTACTCCAAGAATAGTTATAAGAAAGTTACTCTTCATGTTCATCAATCATTTTCTTAAAACCTAATTGTTACAATGAGTAACTAATCTTAATCAATAAATTTACAGAAAATGAATGGTGAGCATGAAAAGTAACTCTCTTAAAATTACTATTTAAGCAACTTGATTAGTCCTTACTTATATATATGGGGATTACTATCATTAGATTTAAAAAAAAATTTGAATGATGAATATGAAGACTTTATCACTATATATATAAAGAGAGAGAGAAAAAAGGTTAAATGACTTAAAAAATAATTTTAAGAAACTAACTTTTTATCATTACTATTTATTTTCTTAAAATTTAATAATAATAATAAGTGACTAATTTTAATCATTATTAGAGAGTTTGGGATTTAAAATTTAAGACAACATCTCTTAAAAATTCAAGATGAGCTCAACAAAAATTTGTGAGCTTTTACCTTATATGACCTAGCGTAACCTAGGTTGGTCTTGCCTATATAATGAGCATATCCTCTAGTAATACTTGTCTTTTTAAGGAAATGGTGTGAATGGGACCTTCGTCGCATGTGAGAAGGTGATGTTAATGGTGTCTTACTTATGTTTAGGAAGAATCTGAAATTTCAATATAATGGGCCTCAAGGCTGGAGACCCATAGGTTTTTTGTAGTTATTGAATATCCCTTACAATCATTAATGTGATAGAGTGTTAGTCATAAGAAATTATCAATTCCCTAATTATAGATTGGTTAATACGAAATATTAGACTTGATGGAACTATTTTTATGATCTGATTCTCAAACGTACACTATAAACACATTTTAATAAATATTTTTCTTATTAAAAAAGTCTAAAGAAAATTTCAAAATCTTTTACCCCTTCCTTTTATCATATAGTTTTGACATATTTACATTATTTTTAAATAACCCAAACAAATCAAATTTGACATTTTTATTTTGTATAACAGTAGTATTTTTATATAACTATTCTCCACGTCATTTTACACTTAATTTTTGCACGTGAATTTTAGTCACAAAGTAAAACGAGTACTTCTGTACAAAAATACCTTGATGGGATAAATGTCTTTCTTCCACCTTCTCTTATTTTTGCGGTACATACAAGAAAAAGACAAGCGTAGTTCAACAGATGTAATGAGAGGATTTTGAAATTAAATAATAAATTTATAGACTTTTTACAATAGAAAGATATAACAAAAGAAAAAAAAAACTAAAAACTATATCACAAGATAATAATGTAATAGACAAAGATAAAAAAATTAATATTATTGAACATATTTTGAAAAAAAAATGTTATAAAATTATAAATAACAAAACTCATGTAATAGACCATAATCTGAAAAGGAGAGAAATGCATACGTGATATGATTGCGTGAAGAAAATAAATAAATTAATGCAAATTTTTTAGACAATATCGTTTTACTAATTTTAACAAAATATCATATGTTTATAATCTTTATTCATTTTATGAGTTAAACATGTTTTTAATTTTGATAAATATTAAAAAGTTACTTTTTAATTATTCTATTTTTTTACCATCAATTTATGATAACTTATTTTATAAAATGAGTTAAAAATAAATTTAATTTAAAATAAATGATAAAGTAATTTATCACTAACTAAACAAAATGGTAAATAAAATCAGTGTTGAACTAAATAGATTTAAGACTAACATAACTAAAATCAACGTGAAAATAATTGGATTGAAAGTAATTAAACTTATTAATAGAAGTAACTAAACTCAAAAACAGAGTTTGTATTCGAATTTATTTTTTATATATTTTATAAAATAAAAGATTAATAATTAATAAAAATATTAAAAATAAATTTTTTAATATTTATAAAAATTAAAAATATGTTGAAGGCTTGTTTTATTTACAAAATTTAATAACGTGAAAATTCATAGTATAACGTATGTATTCTACAAAAGGATTTATTCTTCCCTCTTTTTCTTTGAAATCAATAACTATGCAAAAGGAAGACTCGTTAAACCAGACAGATCACTAAAAAACCACGCGAATTGTGACCTAGGATGAACTTTTAGCCCATTGTTTGCATATCAAGAATAGTGTTGCAAACTTCAAAAAAATAACACTGTTGCTAGTGTCTCAAACCTTGAGAATTGAGATGGTCACTTCATAAGACTAAAAACCTAATTTCATTTTGACGCGTGGACATTTTTTTATTAGGGAAAACATGCATTAATTTTCAAAAGCCAATCAAAACAAGCAACCAAAATGCTAATACACAAGAATCGAAGCATCTTTCCACCCCGCACGTGAAAAACAAGATGCTTTCACATAAACATCTTATCAGTTCTTTGTCACTAATTCACTGTAAAACATGTACAGAATTTACATATCTTTTACCAATATCTTGATATTGAAGACTTTTTTCATCTTTTCAATTTTTTAGTCTTGATGATCAATCGCTACAAGTAAACCCTAGACTAATACTATATAGTATATATAGGTGTATCGATTAAACTTTTATCTTGGTGAAAAGAGCATGATTTGGTCGCCTAACACGGGGACAACGAAATGTGTGAAACAGCATGTGAGGTTCACTGCATGAACATACGAGGGTTTTTATTTTTTATTTTTTATGTACTTTAAATTGAATTGCACAAAAGTATTAATTAATTAATTATTACTACATTTGTGAGCTCCAATTGTGAAGCAAAAGGAACATATAATTTATTTTTTATTTTCTCCAATTTTTAAGCATTTCATGAGAATTTTAGCAGCCCCAAAAGCGTTGGTTTAGGTAAATGATCAGTGCTACTCCAGAAAAGTATCCACCCTTGGCCGGAAAGCATCACTAGTGTTTGAAAAATCATTGAAAACCAATTAGAAGAAGAATTAGTGGGGTGAACCCTACTCCAAAAGTGTTTGCTGATTAACAAAAGTTCTTTTTTTTTTTTAAATAATAATAATAATTATGTAGGCTATATTAATTGGGCTTCAGATTATATTCTGGTGCTAATCAAATCCCCTTAAACTTATCCTTTTCTCTCCCACCGATCAATGCAAGCGCTAATATATAAATAAAATCAACCACCCTAGCTTCGACACAAATGCTAAGCCTATATATGATTAATTTTGAATTAAAAACCCAAATATAAAAAGGAGAACAAAAATAAAAAATTGAAAGGCAAATCCACCACATCATCATCACAAACAGATCATAACACTAGATATAAACTATTAAATAAATGAACTGGGGGAAAAACACAATGATCACCTAGCTAGAGATTACATTATTGAAAGGCATCCAAATCCACCTCCCGATCAAATGTGTCTTATATTTAATCAAATGTAACGCAAGCATATCATATTCATGATCAGGGGAAAAAGCTATATATGAAGGACAGGATATGTAAAAATTTATATATATAAAGAATCTTTAAGTAGAATAAATATTCCTCAGTAAAAAAAAATAGAATAACTATATCATAAGTTATTGTTAAAGTAACTTAATCCACACACATATAATATATTAAGTAACCAAGTTTTTTTTTTTTTATCCAAAGTGACCAACTTAGTTTGCGCTTGGTAAATTGACTTCTGCATTTAAAAAGGTAGACCTATTTAATTTTTTTTACCTTCCACTCATTTTAATTATAACTTATTATACTTGAATTTCATTGCTACGAATAAAACAAAATTATACAATGAGGCTATTTTGGTCTAAACACAAAACTGATCAATATATAGTTTTTAGTTTGGCATGAGAAGTTAAAATTGATCGACCACTAGATTTAATAAACTACTTGTGGATGCCACGACAGATCTTTAAAAAAGTATTTAACCTCATCCCACTATATTATGAGGCATTAAGAAAAAGCACAGAGACGTGTTTGATTCCCTTAAAGTGCATCAAGCAAATATATATGAAATATCAATGGAAACTTATAACGATTAGCCGTTGTCCTTTCATTTGTTCATTCTAATTGTTATTATTTTATATATATATATATATATATAATTACTAGTTAGTTCACGTGTCGCATAGTTTTCACGATAGAATTTTTTTTTCTTTTTTTTCCCTAACAAGTAACCAGCTCCATTTTTTAATTTCCTTTCAATTTAAATATTATGTTAATACACTTCATGGTCATTAAGTTATCATGAATCATCAAAGTAATATGTATAATTTGTCTTGAGTTTTGCCGATATAAATTGAGAATTTCTCAACTGAGTCATGGATTGAAAAAATATTTAAACCTTGACACAACTTTAACACATATCAATCATCTGAGTATATGTTGATCTTAACATAATTTATAAAGATTAAAGAAATTGTCTTATCTTAGTCTTATAATCTACTTAACACTACAATGTAATCTCAATTACATTCTTTAAATCAAGAAATAAGATCTATAGATCTATAAAAAGTGTATAAAAGGATTAAATACAAAGGTAATGGATATTGTTCATTCTCGCATTTTGCACTCATTTTTATCATATTGAGTAATTTATTAACTTGAACGTTAGAATGCTTTTACATATACACAATATTTTTCACTAAATGAAATATTTAGATTGGAAACTACAAAAAGACAAAAATAAGTATCTTATACAAATATATTTTATCTAATAAATACATCATTTTTAAAAATTGAGATTTGTTATACATATTAATTTTAGAATTATTATAATTATTTATGTAGTAGATACCATCAAACAAATTATAATTGATTTAACAAGAAAAAGAACAAAAACACATAAAATTCTTTTTTTCAACGTATGAAGTCGATCACCTACATGAACCAAAGTACGAGTGTGTCAACAAATTTATGAACTATTGAACTGTACGTGCAATTATTAATCTACAATAAAAGTTTAAACCAATGGAAAGCTTTCTAAATATTTAAAGATATATAGTACAAAAGAAGAAATACATCGATTGTTCACTGAACCAAACAAATAATAGCGTAGAGAAGACGAGAAAGAAAATTAAAAATTAAAATCATGTGTGTTGAGAAGCTTCAGCCTGTAGTCCAATGAACAAATGAAGAGATAAATTTCGAAATTTAAATTCATTAAAAAAATGAAAAGAAGACAAACTTAAAAATTTTGCTTTTCAGAGTTTTTTTCTTTCTCTAAACACCGGGGAAGAGGTGTTAGTTAGGATTGGTACGTAAAAGACTTTTATATATCAAAGACCAATAAGAAATTTTAATTTCAAAGGGGTTTAAATTAAACCTATAAAATATTAGTGGAATATAGTTGGAACATTAATTAATATAGGGATCGTAGAATGGCACCATACTCCTTTTGAATGAGAAGATTTTTTTTATTTTTTATTACAAGGAAGATGTCATCAAACTGAGACTATAGTGGTCCACAATGTGTTATTTTAGGTGACTAAATTCGTCAGCACCAGCATCAAGCATATGTGTCTTTTCAAGTGTCCAAATACTTGGCTTGAACTTCTTAAGGATTCAAACAGATATGTATTGCCCAATTATATATTCTCCCTCCCTCTATCTGGTAAACTATGGGTAAATATTAAAGTATTTAAGAGCTTTGAAACAGGGACTATTGAAAGTAAAACTTTTAAATAATTCTTGTTGATGTGATATCAGCACATTTTATGACCAGTAGCCATGCTTAATTTGATTTTTTTTTTATATTTTTATAACTATAAATGTTTTAAAACTAGATAAATAAATTATATGTGTATTGGTTTTCTTTTTAAGATTGAAATATTTTGCATAATTGAACATGATACACAATTAATTAAATATATAATTACATTAGTATATAGTTAGTTTAAATAGAATTTTATACAGATTTCTTAAATAAAATTTTAAATTCAAATCTTGTATATAGAAAAAAATATTTTTTAAAACAAAGATTTTACTAAAAATAATTAAAAAATTGATGAATATTTTACATCTATGATACAATGGTAAAAAAAAATACAATCAAATCTTCGCCTACTTTTCATATTTTTAAAATTTTATTTTTGACAAGAAAGAAAAAATCATATTTAATATTTTTCTTTTACTCCCTTATTAATTCTAAATATTATGAAGAAGCTTATAGGTTATTAGAGAAATATCATTTGAACTCTGGTTAACAACTACCAATCTCCTAAGCTAAATTGTACTTTTTTTCTTATAGGTTATTAGAGAAATATTATTTGTATAATTAATAAAATCTCCTAAGGTTATAGTAATGTATGAAAACTTTTTTCTTACATATTATCAAAATTTAAGTTGCAATGTAAAATGGTGTATTTACTAGCAAATAAAAATTTGATCTTATAGTTACAAAGCATTTGCCATGTCGGACTTTATATTCTTTGTCAATTGTTTTATTCCGTATCATGCATCACACGATTTTAAGGGTCAATTTCACAGTTATACATAATACTCTAATAAAAGATTAAAAAAAATACATTAGAGGAATTGCCTGCTAAATTAGTCTAATTTTAGATATGAATATTTATCTGCAAAATACTATAGAAATAATGGCTACGAATATGGATGCTTTATTATCTATTTTTCCCCTTACTTATACATTATTTAACATATTATTTTTTTAAAAAATAATAATATGTTTAGAGGAGTTATGAAGTTACTCTAAATAACTCTTAAAAAAGTTTACTCTTTTCAATAACTTTTGTCTATATTAAATTTATTAATTCAACATTTAAATATTTTAATATTATTTCAACAATTAATAATGCATATCAAAATTTAGATAAATTGTTGATTTATAATTAGTTAATCTTATATAATCAATATTTACTAGTATTTTTAGTTATCTAAAAGAACATTTACTTGTATTTTTATTAAGTATATATATTATTCATTAAATTAAATTTACTTAATAAAGTCCTAAAAATTAATTTTTTTATAAAATAGTGTAGGTTTAATATATTAAATAA
>JAMLFT010011644.1:0-10936 GCA_026544285.1 Pachyrhizus erosus | reverse complement strand
AAAGTTATAAAAGCATAATAAATAAAATTTATAATTAAAAATTTAAAATATAAAATTTTTAAAATAAATACCATGTGATAATTATAGTAAAAGAAGTATAGATATTTCTCCTTGTTAACTAAAGGATGAGTCTAGTTTTTAAATAACATGTGAATTTATATTTTAAGTAAACTTACGATATGTTTTAGTTAGGTGTTAGTAACTAATCCTTTGAAATATAGAACTTTATGTAAGAAATTGAATATTTGATTGCAAATTTAAGAAACATGGTTATAAGTTAGTCATGTCAAACTATGTTAGTCGTCAAACTGTGAACTTGTTTGGTATCATTTAAGTACTTATAAAAGAAGACAAAATGATTTGACTTTCTTTTATAAGTTAAAATAAATTCATTCACTTAACTTTTATAAAAGTTCTCATCTAACTTTCTCCAAAAGCTAAGATGCATACTATAAGAAAAACGCAACTTAGTGTTAACTTCTGGCTGGCACTAATCATTTGAAGCATCGATTAATAGGTATTTTCGCGACGTCCTCAAAGTCATTGCAAAGAAAATAGTTATTGATGTGTTTTTGTTGGTCAAAAGAGGTTGTCACATAATAGTGTTAAATAAATGACTGACACTAAGTAATGAAAAGAATACAAAAAAAATAAAATTGATGCAATATGTGTTCAATGACTTATGCTAGGAAGCATCAATCTTCATCGACACAAAACTAGACACTAAGCTAGGAAGCACAATATTGAAACCTAATACTGAAAATAGACTAGCTAGACTCACCTCACCATTCCACCTAAAAACCAAGCTTATGCCTTCCTCTAGTTAATCACACCATTGCAACCAAAGTAGGTGTGCCAATAATGAGACTATGTGAGTAACCATCATCCATTGTTGCTAACACCTCATCATCATCCTTAAATGACTAACAGTGCACACACCCATAACCTTGAATTGTGAACCATCATTATTCCTCATCAAAATTGTCATGGAAACATATCTTGTCACTAATTGTCTCCTCACCTTTAAACTTAAGATTTTGAGATAGGTGTGGGATAAATAGAGTAAGAGGAAGGGTGGAAGGGTTTGGAACTCGAATTTTGAATTTTGGATCACAAAAGAGCAAAAGGTGAGAGTTTGGTATCAAAATTTTCATAGAAAGTAACAACAACTAAATCAACTCTTAAATATTTTCTTAATAAAAATTAGGAAGTGTTGTCTTAGTTGTTGCAAGTTAGAATTGATAAGTAGCACCAATCATAATTGATGCATGTTGAAATAGATAAAAAAAATAAAAATATTAACAAAAATTAAGGTCAAGTAATTTAAATAATATCAGATATGATAGAAGTTATTTTATATTAGTGTTGAGACAAATGCGAAATGACCAATATTATTTTATAAAATGTTATAGTGATATAATTTGATTTTTAATTATAGAAACAATTCAATTTATTTTTTCCAAAAAAATATTTATAGAAATTTTTATCCAAAAATATAACCACGAAATAATGTTCAATAACACAAAATATTATAGACCCCTAATAACTAGTGATTAGTTTTACTTCGAAAAATCCGGAATGGAGGATTCCCGGCCGTAGTGGAAGAGGATAATGAAATTCATATCAAGTATAAACTATTGCACTGTCTGTCATCATACCAAGATGTCAATTATTTATTTTCTGGCAGCAACCCAAATGTCATTATCAGAAGTGGTGGGAATCAAATTAATGGGCTTAGAGTTGAAGTTAAAGGGTGGAAAGAAAAATTCCTTAGTAAAAGTTCAGCCTTTTAAGCCCGAGAAAGGAATAATCTACGTGGATTTAGAACCCTAAATTGAGTCACTAAAGTGCACGAACTCTGTCTTCTTCCTTGAAATTAACCTTTAGCTTACATGCTCATGTGCACAATCTCATAACATGCTGGGAGAGTAGTGTTTATGGTTGCTTCATATCTAATTTACTGCCTTGAGATTCTGTACGTGATTTGGCCTTTTATGGATGCTTCATAACACTAGTATTCTGTTTAGACATGGTCATTTTCATTTTATTACGTACTATAGAGGAATGACTAAGGACATGCTTAATTAACTGTTGAAAAGTATTTTTTAGATGTTAAATGTATTTTTACTTAATAAATTTAATTTTATGATATGTTTAATTATTTTTAAAAATATTTTATACAAAATAATTTTGGTTAAAAATTAAATTTTATAAAAATAAGATTCTAATTGATTTTATAAATTCAGTTTGCAAACTTAAATTTAACTTAAACATAAATTTGTAAACTTTAATCCAATCATATAATAAAATACGGTTGCTTATTTCTTAATTGGTATATAAATTCCTGTAGAATGCTTGAAACAATGCTTTGAGTCTTACTATGGTTTATGTTTTAATATATACGGGTTGGGATATTGCATATATATTTTCTTCTCGATGATATTTTCTTATAGAAAAATCATGATTGGCAGTAACTTTGTATAATCTATAATTTTTTGGTTTGCAATCAAGTATGTAGAATGTTTGAATTCACACACACACACATATAGGTTTTTTTATATATTTTTTAGATAAGATTCTTTAAATATAAATTATTTTACTTTGAATTCAATTTTTATAAAATTAAAATCATTTACAATTTAATTTACCAACGTTGACATAAACACACAATGATTTGTTCAAGGATGTTGCTGCACCTCAAAAGGACCCCAAACCTCTGATTATGAAGTTTATATTGTTACTCAACTTCCTACCTACCTGGTGCTTGCATTGCTCAATATTATTAACGTTGTGGATTCACAAACATTTGTAAATGGATTAGAGTATATCCCTTATATACTCTCTTTAATAAAATTACCTTAATCATAAAAGATAAAATAAAAAAACTACCTTCCTTTTCTCTGGATGTAATGAGAACCTTGTTCCATGTCGTAATCAAATGATAAATAAAATATTGAAAAGTGAAAATACTTTACCATAAAGAAGTATATGCTGCAAATGCAACATCGAAGTAACATGAAGCCAGTTGACTAATTTTATTTAAGAGATATTCCATACTATTTTTTATTACTATTAACAACCAATTTGTTGATTTTGAAACAATTCTTTTAAACTATTTTACTTGATATACTGTGATAGCTATGGATTTGACTCTTTTTTTTTTTTTTTTTACATGCTTAAAGAGCATGTTTGTATGCTAATTAAACTATACGATACCGTGTTAGTGGATTTGCGTCTTTTTTAATGATAAATTCATTATATATTAAAAGATTAATTAATCCCAACCATACATTAACTAAAAATAAAAAATACCTTTTAAAACTCATAATTTATTATGTATATTAAATTTTATCATGATGCTAAAAAAATATTTTTTTTTATCATATTGTCAAATTTATTATCAATAATTTGTTTCTCTTTAATTACTTTCGTAAGGATCTAACTTCCAAAACCAATGTATAGTAGATCCATTTAAAGATTACGTGTATAATGAAAGAGCTAGCATGAAAATTGTAAAATGTGAAGTGGTTTTTTTGTGGTTCCATTTTTAGCTCATAATTAAATTGAATGTTTCTTTATTCTTGTAGAGAAAGTAAGTCATTTAAATTATAAATGAAAAAAATTAAAGGTTAATATATATAGATTATTCGGTAATTTTTTCATTATTGGTTTCTTTATACTAATAGTTACATTAAAGTTAGAATTCATAAACTCACCACTAGGCTGACTTTCATGGATCATCAATGATCAAAGTACTTTCTTTATATTTACTCATTTAAAAAACAAATTTAAATCCAACATAAAATAACACTTTTTTTAAGAACATCAAGCAGCACCTTGATTTGCATTCCAAGTTTAAAACTACACAGTGTTTGACAAATCTGGGTATATATATATAATAAATGCACATTGGCAAGTTCAAACTAGTAACTACATACATATACATGCACTTTTTATTTTTGCTTTAATATATTTCTAACCAATGCCTTGATTTGAAATTATATTTCTAATCAAAGCTCCCGGAAACAACAGAAGAGAACAAAAAAAAAATTAAAGGCACGACCAAAACAACTTGATTATATTTCTCTTTTCCATTTGTTTATTTAATAATATTTTATACTTTTTCAATTAAAAGGAAACAATAAGAATGATTAGGGATGTGGAGGTTCGATAGAGTTCTATCAAATCCTTTCTTTATTCTAATCAAAGGAATATTAATCTAGACCAAAAAATAAATCAAAGGAATAATAAGAGAAACAGTTTCCATTTTCCAAATATGCTAAGCTATGATACAGCAATATAGCTTACCAACTATGAAATTACTTTAGTACATGTTATTGGATTAATATACACATTCATCTAATGCCAAGTATTTTTTATTTGAATTCGGTTCCAAAGCATTGACGTGAACGGCCAAAAACAAAATTAAACAACCTACAAACAACCCAATAAGTAGGGAATGGCATGGAAACAAAAGTTTAAAAAAAAAAAATTATTACTTCTCGATCGCTAGATGCATCTGATGAATTATATATAGTTGTAATCCACGAAACACATATTGACCCTTAGAACCTCCAAGAGTCGCTTTTAGAGTTCTCATTGCCTTTCCCTTTTTGTTAATTTAGAGAGGAAAGAAGGATTCATCATAACATTCAAAGCCAGCTGGAACTAAAAAGTGATATTAATTAATTAGTAATCAAGAAATTAATATATATCAGGCAAGATTTTGACATTTCTAGGGCCTTTGTATAAGCTGATGAAATTGGAACATTTATTTCTTCATATATATATATTTTTTTTCATCAGATAGATCGAAACTAAATTTAATTGGTCTCTTTTGTTATGTGTACCTAGCTTTCCGGGAAAAAAAAAATGTATATGTGTATCCATAAATTTCTATATTTAGGAGTATATATAACGAGAGTAGTAATTTTAGGTTATACAACTAATGTCTTGCAATTATTAAAAAAATTACGTGACATTTTAAAAAATTCATTAGACTTATATGTTTTAATCTTTAATACTTACATAATAAAATTCAATGCATAGCCAAGATTTGTTTCCACTTTTACATAAAATAAATCCTCTCGCTATATATATTTCCTTATATCTCTATCTATGAGATATTTTCAAAAGGAAGAGTTCGTTTTGTCCGACTGGACAGCCACTTGACTTGAGCCAATGGTATTAGTCTAAAAGCTTTGATGCTAATAAAGAAATATAGGTTGTACAAAAAGATAAGTACAAGTTATAGAACAATTTGTAGCAAAAGACATATATATACAAAGAGGAAGTATATATAAGGAAACTCCTATAATCATGGTATAAGAAAGAAATAAAAATAATAATAATTCATAAAAATTTATGCTAACACACTCCACGTGCTACTATCCTTTGAATTTGATATATTTTGGTTACGTCTAAAATATATTATTTTAACTTAATATTTGATGATATATTCTAATTGTAAAATGTTTTCGTTGTATACAAACTAAACCATCAGGGCTTAAGATTTTCCATTAGAACAACTTCGAAGCAGAAAAGAAGTGTTTTTCAAAAATAATATTTTTGGTTTTTAATTAGAATACCAAGAACTACATTTGAAAAGAAATATTTATGTTAAAACATTTGAAGGATGGATTTCATTTTTCCAATAATAATATATGACTTTTTATAAATTTCAAAATTTTAACTACGTGATTTATAAGTTTTTGAATATATATAGAGAGAGATGGGGGAGGGGAGAGTTTCTATTTATAATCACAAATTTATGGGGGGAAAAAGTTAGAAGTCTGGATGATAATGAGATAAGACGAACATGGATAATAGCTTCTTGTCATATGTGCATATTTGCATGGGTATATGTTAAACAAATATTTAAAAATTTTATAAGTATTCATAGGTATTCATAGATATTATAGCCAAAAGGATATATTACGTCAATTGTTATATAATCAGTGTAGTATAAAATATGGTGACATTTTTAAAATTAAATGAGAGTGTACTACATCATTTTATAATTAATTGATGTAGAATAGTCATTTTTACATCAATTATTATTTGAATCGATGTCAAAATGTATATTCTACATTAGTTCAAATAATAATTAATGTAGAATTATTTTCTACATTTACAAATTTAAACTTCCTCTCATGATTGTCTCGATTCCTACTTCCTAAACCATTGAAGCCCAATCACGCCACCATTGTCACCACATACCACATCCCATTTCCATAATCATCATATCGTGTTGTTGCTGCCACCATCATATACCACACTACACCATTACTCTTGGAACCCTACTCGCATTTGTGTTTATCCTTTATTTGTTTTTGTGCCCTTCATCGTAGAGTCCTAATCTCGTTGCCTTCTTACGACAACCTCACGTCACCACTAATTGCCCTAACTTTGAAACCTCCGCCACCAAACACAATTCCCATTGTTGCCATTTGATGACAACCTCAACTTCCATCATCATTGTCTCCAGTGAGGTAAATCTTAATCTCTTCTTGGCTTTTTTTGCATCATTTTGTTTTTGTAAAAGTTTAATTTAGTTTGGAGTAAAGGAATGTTATTATTGGTGGTTGACTAATGAAATGTTGTTTGTGTTTATTCTCTTTTCTCACTTGAGTATTTATTAGTTGGCTTTGATTATTAAAGGCATTGAGATGTGATATTGTTGTTGTCTTTGGTTTTCTTGTTTTTGCATTTGATGCACATATGGTTTAATTTTTTGGATTGGTTGAGAAGGGATGTAGGTTGATGATGGTTGTTTATAATTCTTGGTGCTTGAGTAAAAGAAGTGTTTATCTATTGCTATTTGTTCTTCTACTGTCCTTTTTATGTGACATTTTGTATCAAATTTTGTAATTAGTGAAAATGACTCACCCTGTATATAGACAAATAGAGACAAAATTCATGAATGGTGTGTATGTTGATTGCTTTTGTTGGTTTTAGTTAAGAAAAAGTGACATTGAAATGTTGTTTTTGAGAATTAAGATAATATTAAATCTATTTTAGTGAATCAGTGTATAAAATTAGGTTGGTTTCTTGACTTAAAGACATGGATGGCATGATAAGTATAAATGTTTAATTTAATGTGTTATAGTCAATGATGCTTTAATGCTTTGCTTATATTTTATTTTGTTTGTTGAAATTAGTTAAACATGTTGAAACATATACAATTAGGGTTTCTTTCTGAATTCCACCTATGGGATTTGTAGGTTGACATTCAATGTACTAAGAAAAAGAATGAGCATATCATAAATAAGGCGGAAGTAAGAAGAACACTAAGCGATATGTAATAAAAGAAATTTACTTGAGAGAAATTAACAAACTTTTCTTTAATAAATTTTTTCTACTACATATCATTTAGTGTTCTACTTAATTATTTTTGCCTTGTTCATGATAAGTTTATTCAAGAAATTAGATCAACCTTTAGAAGTTTAGGAAGAGTTACGAAGATAAATGAAAGCAACTTTGTCATGTGAAAAATGCCTTAAATAATATCAACATACAAAAAATCAATTTTAGCTCTAAAAGAGTCCAAAATAATGTCATAGGCTTGGTAGGTTGTGGATTGTTTGACACATCTCACTTGACTTAGAAAGTTAAGAATCTATGTCATAGGCTCAATGTTTGATGAACTATGTATTGTCTAACATGTCTCACTCAACTTAGCTTCTGTTAAGTTTATCACTTGATTGTTTAAACCCCAAACAATAGGTTGTATTATAACTCTTCTTATTCTTTCTTTGAAATTCTTGTTAGTCACAATTGTGTTCCCCCAAACGTGTCGAGCATGGGTGAATACTTGACTCTACAAGTGGAATAGAGCCCAAATCATCTTAGATACACCATGTACTTACAAGTGTTAATGCCTAAAACTATTAAGACGAGGTGACAGTGTAAGATAGTTCTACATTTTTGACATGTTAGAGAGACACAACAATATGCTTGTACCTAGTGCAAAGCGGACAAGAATCATGCATAGACACCTAGACTCAATAACAAGAAGACATATGTATAAGGTTGTTGTGGATCACCACATATAAAATGGAGGTGAGCTACATGGCTCTCCTTAGGTTCTTGATCGGGCTAAGCTAGGGGATAATTGACAAAGACTTCAAGCTTAGGACACTTTATTCTCTCACTTCGGTGTTCTCCAACGTGTACAGTATATATATATATGTGTGTGTATGTATGTATGTATGTATGTATGTATGTATTTATGTATGTATGTGTGTGTGTGTGTGTGTGTGTGTGTGTGTGTGTGTGTATGTATGTATATATGTATGTACGTATGTATGTATCATGTTTTATATTTGAGTCATCTAAAATTAGTAAATATAAAACAAATAATTCAAATTGTTGTTAATAAATAATAATTAATTCTTTTATATATTTATCATTTAGTAATTGTGCATGTATTAATTGTTGATTTTTCATCAACAATGAGATTACCATGGTTAACTTTCAACCATAATTGGAATTCAAGAACAAACAACCCTGCACATCTCAATAACAACAATTAAAAAAAGTATTTTTAAAAAAAATTAAAAAGTAATTTTTTTAAGAAGATAAAATTTGTTTCTTGAAAAAAAATTACTTTAAACAAACACATTAAAAGTAGAAAATTACTTATTTTATTAAAAAAATACCTTTTTTAAAAAATAAGTTTGAACAATTGGACTCAATATCATTATTTGTTTGGTGAAGTTTAGTTTACAAATTGGTATGTCATGTTTCTGAACAAACTTAACTCTTTAAAAGTGGCTAATTCACTCTAGAAAGTAAAATAAGTAATTTTAAAGTGTTTTTGAAAAAGCAATCAACCACATTGAACACTAATGACAAGGGAAACACTTAAATCAAACACACCTTTAATTGTTAATGAGAAAACAATAAAATAATATTATGTGTACATACATAACATTTCAAGAATATATTGAAAAAACAATAATTATTTTTTTTGTTAGCGACTTAAAAATCACTTATTTTATCATTTTCACTTTGAAATAACATTTTTTTATGTATACTTACTATATGGTAGACTCTTGCTTAGGTAGTAATATTTTGGTTTAAATATGTTTTTTATTCCTAAGAAAATTATGAATTTTGTATTTAGTCCCTAATAAAAATTTTTCTTGACTTTTGGTCCCTAAAAAACTTTATGGATTTTGCATTTGGTCCCTAAAATTTTTTTATTTTATATTTCATCGCTACCATTATGTTAGTTTTCTTAAGTGATTCCTAAAATATTCAAAAAAATTTCTCTTAGTCCTTGAATATTTTTTTTATTTCAACCGCTAGTATGTTTTTTCATGAGATGGTGATGTCTCAAGTTAATAGAGTCAATGTAACAACAAAAATCAATACAAAATAATTTTTTTCAAGGATCAAAAGTATTAAAAAAATATTAGGGACCAAATGCATATTTATAAATTTTTTAGGACCAAAAACATATTTAAACTAAACTTTTTTTATTTTTTTAATTTATTTATTTTTCTTGTTAGGTGCCCATGAGTCCATCAATAGTAGGGAGAATTGATATTTATAAACTAATTTTTAAAAATGATTTGTTGTATATTAATTGAAGGTGAGAACAAATTGATACATTTTGTCACTCGATTATGCAATTAACAATCTAGGCATAACAGTGTGATGAGAGGGAGATTTGACTCCTTTTATTTTCATCCAAGTAAAAGGTGATATAGGTAAATTGTCATATTTAAAAATTTTAAACCTAATCGCTGACCGTTTAACCTGCTTGGATTAGTTTATAGTTTGAGTTTCAAAATTTTTGAAAATTAAAACTAATTTTTGGTTTTTAATTTATGATTTTATTTTTCTTTGCTTTCAATTTTTAAAATTAGTGTACCAAAATGTGATTTTTCCTTTTAAATTGATGTCCTCTACCCCTTTATTTAGTTGTAAGGAAAGAAAAGGAATGAAATATAAGTGAATGGATGAGAAAAGAAAAGAAGAAAACTAGTTGAGAAATATGATAGTAATAAAGATTGTTTGGTTGAAGAAAAATAAAGTGAAATGGATAAGAAATATTTTAATTAAAATGATTTAGTAGGTAAAAAAATAGGAAGAAAAAATAATATTAAATAAAAATATATTATTATTTTCGTTTATATTTCTAATATTTTTATTATTGAAATTATATAAGACACCAACTTTCAAAAGAAAGACAACAAGTAAATCATTTCTTACATGTAGATTAGGAACCTCCACACAAATCATTCCATATTTGTGCAAAAATATTTGGACATGGTCCTACCAGAAATTTCCATTTGCTTTCACTCTTCCAAACCACCAATGTTTTCCTATTTCTACTATCTTCCTTTCTTTTCCTTCGTCCCCCCTTTATTTCTACTTTACCAAACACAACCTACATCTCCAAAACCGCCCTTTCTACCTCCAAACTCTCAATCTCCCTTGTCTCACAAATTGATAACCCAACCACGAAACTTGTCTCCACCACCTTGACAAGCCAATAATTGATGATGTTCAAAACACATTCTATCTTCTCCTTGTCATCCATCTCATTTCCTTTTTTCTTCGTCCTTTCTCTTCAAAATATATACATGAAAATAAAATTCTACTATACATGCATATTAGAATTTTACTTTAATGTTTTTATTTTTATAATTACTTAAAATATAAATTAGTTCTAATAATAAGACATAAATATAATTTTATTTTCTAAAAATAAGATATTTTTTATTTATTTTTTAAATATTTTTTTTGTTTAGTCTTTACTATCAAATAATAAGACTAAACAATGATATAATAGTGACATTGACAAATTATTAATTTATCACATCATTAAAAAATTTGATATAACAATCACACTTATTTTTTTAACTGTATTTTTAAATTTTTATATGTTCAAAATTTTTTATGATAATAATTGACATAAAATTTA
>JAMLFT010011643.1:0-10937 GCA_026544285.1 Pachyrhizus erosus | reverse complement strand
ATACTCCTTTATTATATTTACTTTGTTTTGTATTTATTTCTTAATTATTTCCTACTATATTTAATAATTTGCTAGATGATGACTCCTAAATATGAGCTAATAAAATTTTGTAATAAATTTATCAAATCCAGTAAAAATTTATTTAACAATTAAAAAATAAGATGTTACAATGTTCATCTATGTTTTTGGTTTTAACATTAGTCTTATTGGCAATTTAAAAATTATATTTTTTAAAAATATATTTGCTAACATGATAATATTAAGTTAATAAATTACCTAAATTTTTATGATATAGACATATTAACAATTGCATGATTTACCTTTTCAATTTATTTAATACATTAAAATTGATATTTATAATATTGTATAATTTGCTTAAAATTATTATGATTTGCCACTTAATTTTTTGTATTGTGTGATTTACCTTTTTTTTATTATGATATAACAAATAACAAATTCATTTAAATATATATTTAAAACAAATACATTCATCATTATATGAAGGTGCATGATTAGGGTGAAATTAGATTGATCAAATATATTGATAAAAAAATTATTAGACTTCTTATAACTTTTTATTACAGTTTTCAAAATCTTGAAAATGATAATTATCATAACCATATTCATAACCAAAAAGTTATTTCTCATGACATATTAAAATTTTATATCCATACTAAAAAACCATAATAGAAAATGTTAATTATCAAATTTTAAATTGAAACAACAAAAAAACATATTCAGAGATGTCATCCAAATCAAATTGAAATCTAATTGTGTTGTCTTCCTTTAAACCATATGAAACACATAAATGAGTTCATTAGCTTATGAGAATAACTTTTATAGTTTTTCTTATCCAACGAACTTTGCATATGAAAACTTGATATTCATCATCAATAGCAAACACCGAAGTAGTCTTCAATAATTCATAATTTGTAAGCAAGTTCTGTAATAAAAAAATTTAAAATATAAGAATTATTTTTATAAATCATAAAATTAGAAGAAAAGAAGAAGAAGAAGAAGAAGAAGAAAAAGCATACAACAACATCACCATGTTATTTTTTGTTGCATTGATTTCATTCAAATGGACAACCTAGAATTTCATCTTATTTGTTTTAATTTATGTTAAGTGTGATCATGAAATTTGTCTAACAAAAATTAACATCACTCAATATATTACTCAGGATCAAAATAATTTACCTCAACTAAATTTAAATCCTTCACCTTAATGTGGAAATCTTTTCCTCTAACATAGTTAAACTTAATCCGATAACCGTCTATCAAATTATAATACTTGAGAAGATTATTAAGACCATACATAATAACCATTATTTGACAATTAATTGAGACAATTTCAATTTTTGTTTTGACTTTGTTAATAACAACTCTAGTTTAAAGTTCATTTTTTAATGGTTGATAAAAGTGATTTGGAAATGGCTTGAAAGAATAGAAAAATAATAGTTAGAAATTAAGATAAAATACTGTTAATAATATAAAGTAATAAAAATTTAACAAAAAATTTATTATTTTGTTAAATCCTTACAGTCCTAGGAGTCATATGCAGGTAGAATATTCTCTTAGTTCTTTTTTCCTCTAAAAGAAGATTTAGTGGTTGCTTTCTTCAAAATGTGCAACATATAAAAAAATTAAAACCTTGATATTCAAAGTTTCAAGTTTGAAAATGACATTTCAATTAGGAGAACAATTGAATAATTTTATTTATTTAAATAAAAAGAATTTGGCGTTGTTTTGAGTTTTCAAATACTGTGATTATTAGGTTTTTCAAAACTGTTTATATGGATTAAAAGGAAAGACTGTTAGAACTAAAGATACGAGTTAATGTTAGACCCCTAAAAAAATTATGGTTTCAATGATTACAAAATATTATAATTTGATATGATTAACAATATATGTTAAGTTTAGATAACAAAGATACATATAAAGGAACAAAAAGTTAGGATAACAAAGTAGGTTGTGCTTGATGGGCAAATCTGCTTGCTAGCCTATATTAATTTGGTGGGGTAGGGTGGAGTTTTCAGCCCACCAACCCACTTGGCTTGTTCTTCCTAACCCATCAATCCATCAAGCCATAGGCAAGCCTCTATGTTTAAATTATATCTATTGTTTTAAAAATTTTACATGAAAAAAATATTTTGGAATGAGAGTAATTGTTAAAATTCATTAAATTCATCAAATTGTGTTTTTAGTCTATTTTATTTTTTATAATTATTTGTTAATAAATTTTTTAAAATTAACTCATTAATTTTGAACATGAACTATGATTTCAATTTGTATTTTATATCAGTATAGGCTTTTGGCATCATAACAAGTCCCTATACAAGTATGAAATAAAAAATATTTATTTTTTTTCCTTCTTTTCTAGTTTTTTTTTTCAAAATTGGCAGGCTGACTTGCAACCTATCTGCCCCACCTCTGAGTTAGACAAGCCAATGTATCCAACTCACCCTTTATATAGTAGACTAACTAGCCTCACCCATTTTTTACGAGCTAAAACAAGATTGGCTAACCTGGTTTTCCATCCTTAACAACAAAGGTAATATCTCTAACTTAGACACATAAAACTAAGTTAAAATATGTTATCCAACACACTAAAAATACTGGGTACATCTAGTAACTTTCATAAAATTTATGCATCCAAAGCTTCTTTCAAAGATATATCCAAAGACGTATGGGTTTTTTGTATACATCCAATATATCTTGTTTAGGGTTCCAAAACTTGTTTTAACCATCAAGATGAAAAAATAACAATAGACATTTATACTTACACATCTATCAAAGTTTGTTTTGTTATTAACTTTTTTCTTTCACGTTTTCGAGTGCCTAGGATATTTGTTCTTACAACTCATATATGTTATATCCTCTTTTGTTATTCTAACGTTTTAATTTTGAATAAGCATTTATTAAAAGCAAAAAGGTATGAGAAGATAAGTAAACTTTTAGATCAAAAAGACCTTCGAGCTTTAAAGTTTGTCAAAAGAAAAGACAAGAGTAAAAATGTTCAGAAGAACATTTGTTATACAAAAGTTTTGTTAGCGTAAAAGAGAAGAAAAAGTATAAGGATATTCTCTTTTCTCTAACACAAGTTAGAACATCTATAACGATTAAGAGCTATATGAGAGCACGTGCATTTAATGCATAATTAGAATGGGAATATGAAAAAGATGTTCATTTTCAACGAATACTACAAATTTCAAGTCTATAAAAACCTAAAAGCATGAAGATTGAAGAAGCTCTTGAATATACAAACTCTTACTCTACTTATATACAACAAAATCTTTGTAAAATCTCTTGTTGAGATCAAAGTGTTCTATATTCGTTTCATATTCTTAGGCTTGTTATGTTATCTTTGTATTTGCGCTAAGTCTGTATATTCTTACTATGTTAGTAAAATCTTTCTTTGTAAAAAACTTGAGAAAGACATAAATAACTTAGTGATTTAAAAAATACTCAAATACTTAATCAGGTGATTAAGTTTGTAGCCAAAAGTGACAATAAGAAATACCTAGGTTGAGTGAGCCTAAAGTGATGAATTTAATACTTGTAACTTTGTTTTTGGTTAGTTGAACCTTGTTATGGTTGATGGAGATTTGGACATAACTTAAGATTTTTGAGTGAACTAATATAAAATAAGTGTTTTATTTGTTCTTCATCCTTTATGTTTTGGACAACTAAGCTTTACAAACTGGTTTTGAAAATATACATCCATTTGCAAAAGATTTGTTAAAACTGTTTTAAAAATCACATACACACTGTTTAAGTCTCTTTTAATGTATTTCTCTAATTCTTCAAAAACGTATCCAATCATTAATGTATCCAATCATATATAAATATGAGGAATTTTAAAATAAAAGTAATTAACAAATAATTAATACATAATTAAAAAAACATTAGAGCTTTATAATAAAACAAATATATTACACAAAATATAATGCTTAATCTACTAATTTATCATTAAAATGAATGAGAAAAAAAATGAAACTAACCTAACTTTATTTACTTTTATGTAAATTAAAGATTATAATAATAAGGAATTATATTTATAATTTCTGTTCTGAAATAATTTTATTTTTCATTGATGATACAAACACATTAAAGTCTTATATTATCAATTACCAAAATGTGTAAATCAATTAAGATGAACTGATTGTCTTCTACAAAAAAAAAAAAACACACAGTATAAAAAATACGTATAGTCTAAAAAAAACATTATCATTCATTTTCCATAATAAAATTGTTGTATTTTAGTATAATTCTTATAAGCCATACTTAAAATTATTTGTATCGGTTGATTTCTAATTGGCTGGACACAATTTTCTTCCAAATTTGAGCGAACTAAAGGTCCTACCCTATAAATAACATCCGTGCAAAGTACCAAAGATCAATTCATGTGGCTACTCTCTTTTCCAAAACCCTAATCTTTCGTCTTCTTTGGAAATGGCAAGTTTTCTTTCTCAAATCTCAACAACGCTCTTCTCTTTCTAAATTGCGTCTTCAGCACATCATTCTAACGCTTTTATATTTCACTTTGCAGGCTGATTCTCCCCTCGCAAGGTAAACACTAAAATTCTCGTTCGATTCGATATTCCTTTTGCTCTTTTCCCCAATTATACCTCAACCATTGTTAATTGGCAGATCTGAGTTTACTCTTTTTCCTAGCATGATCTGTTATGGTGGATTTTTGTTGTGGTTTTAATTATACGCGTATAGTTTTTTTTTTTTTAAACAAATTAAAAAGAAAATGAATTAGTAATTTTTTTATGGGAATTATTGGTTTTTTGTAACGATTTGAAGGAATGTCTAGTCGTATTGTTGAGCAGTATGATTAGACACTGTGAATTGCCTTAGCTTTGTCAATAAAATGTATTTAGGTTATTGCTAGAAGCAGATTGTGTTGTTGCTTGATGGAAAGTGACTACTGTGAGTTTTAGACGCTTGGTTAATGAAAATACTTTGTTTTTAATTTTATTATTTTATTTTTTATGGATTGTCCTTTTTGTGATGCTATTTTCTTTCCTCTGGTCATGATGGTATTTCAGGAATTCAAGGTCCCCATCCCCGTGGAAAGCCCAGTCTAGATCGAGGTCTAGGTCAAGATCTAGGTCGAGGTCTAGGTCTAGGCCTAGACAAAGGCCAAGATCCCGTTCTAGAAGTCAGGGCAGGTTAGTGACAATTGTGGTTTAGCTTTGAAGTGTTGAGGCGGGTGGCTATGCCACTCAAGGTTTTAAATTGTGCACTATGGTTACTGAAATTATGACAAAAATTATTGCCAAATGTAGTTGGGGGTCCTCAGTGTCAAACCTTGTTGCCATTTTGTTTTACGATGCCTAACATTTCTTACTTTTTTGTCTTCTGTTTCTATCACTTTGTGGAATTGCTGGTCTGTTCTTCTTCAGATCAAGGTCACGAAGTCATGGAAGGTAGGTCTTTTTCAATTTTGTTTTTTGTAATACTTTACTTGAAAGGCTTACATTAATTACACCTAATCTCACAAGTATTTCTGAAATAGTTAACTGTTTTTTTTTTTTTATCTTAACTTATCATATAGTAATCCACTGATAAATTCACAATTTTCTTTTTTCTTTCTTTGATACAATGATGCCAATGAGATTTGTAAATATGAACTCATGCAAACCACCCAAGTTCCTCACCTCTAATCCTATCCTAGTGGCTTAAAGGCTTAACATCTAATCAAATATATTGCAGATCTCAGCCTTCAAATCCTGGTGACACACTTTATGTAACTGGTCTCTCTTCAAGAGTCACTGAAAGAGACCTAGAGGAGCACTTCTCCAAGGAAGGAAAGGTGAGTATCACACTAGTTTACTATTTAATCTTTTGTTCAATTTTATTGTTCATCCCTTCAATGAACCCCCAATCTTTGCATTTTGCTCAATGGTTGTTTTCTTTCATAGGTTTCTTCATGTTTTCTTGTGGTGGAGCCCCGAACACGGATTTCTCGTGGTTTTGCTTTTGTTACAATGGAATCTGTTGAAGATGCAGACCGCTGTATCAAGTATCTCAATCAATCAGTTTTAGAGGGTCGTTACATCACTGTTGAGCGGGTAATGGATTTGTCCATGGTAGTAGTTGTTAAAACAGTTGTACATGTAATTTTTTCTTGACTTGAAGGTTTTCTGGTTATATTCAGAATACATTGCATCAGCTATGTTGGCAGCGATCAAAGATGATCTGTTCATCCATGTCAACTTTAGTGAAACAGCTTGATCAATGGCAAGCTTAAACAGCTTATCAAATGCGTCTGATCAACTAAACATAGCAACTATATTGCCCAACAACTTTACAACCTCAGCATTCACTTTCAACTCTCAACTAAACAACGGACATTATCAACAACTTTCTAATCAGGCTTTTATGGTATCTCACACTTGGCATTAATCATGTGTGTGGATATAATTATATAAATATTCCCCCCCCTCTTTCAGAGGCTAGGTTCTTTATCTTGAATCTTGATGAACATTTTTTATTAAGGATTCTCGTAATATAATGTAAAATGTACTCTGTAGAATTTATGAAGGCAAGAAAGATGTCACCGATTCAAGCTTATTTGCTATTAGTGGTATTTGGGTGATATGTCTTTTATCAAGGAGACACTATAAATTAAGTCCTGTATTTTTGTTTCAGTCACGAAGAAAACGTGCAAGAACTCCAACCCCAGGGCACTATCTTGGACTGAAAAACACTAGAGACTATGGTAAGTTTAACTTAAGGGACATATAATCTGTTTCTTTTTTGGAAGTTCTAAAAGCAATTTTACTGAATTGTATCTTCTGTTTTGTTCTTAGGCTATCGTGGTGACAGGGGAAGGTATCGTGATGGTCCTGACCGATACGATTATTCACGTCGTAAGTCTCCTAGGCGTTCACCATACAGAGGTGGCCAAGATTATTCACCTCGGCGCTCACCCTATGGGGGAAGGTCTAGGAGGGATAGGTCTAGATCGCTTCCTTATTCTCCACATGGTAGCCCAGACAGGAGGTATGCTCGTGGATCTAGGTGATGTTTATCTTAGCATGCTACTCCATGTGAACAGGGGAAGCAAAAACTTGTTGACTACTATGGTGCTGTGGCTCATTGTGTGCCTACATACTATGTATGATGTATACGTTTATTGGTGGAAGCTGCTGATTGTGTAAGACTATCGGTGTGCCTTTTGTGGAAGTCACAGGAAGTTAGAGTGGACATGTTTTTTAATATTTTTTTCTATTATATATTAAACTTAAGAGTTTAATGGTACTGATAATCTATAATAGTTTTATATGATTATTCAATCACAAATAACTATTAATATGATTTTTAAAAGGTAATTTTTATAAAAGTCAATAAACCATACGTGTAGGTATAAAACTTTTCATACTATTAGTGTATAAGTTTTTTTCCTTAAAACTTATTACATAAATTTAAACTCACATTTTACTCTTGGACGAAAAATGTATTGAAAAAAAAAAAAATTAGGTGAATTGGGTTTTTAGAGTTCTTTCGTGATGCTCAGAATATTTACCAACCGATTAACCTTTATTAATCCCATCTTTTGTTTCATATTCTTCATCTTCATGGCATTGTAGGCTCTTTTTTTTATCTAAGGAAATAACAAGCGGCAGCCTCTTTATTTTCATTTAAGTTTTCGTGTTTTCTTTTTTAATAAATTTATTTAGTTATCTATAAACTTTTTTATATATTGCATTTGAAAAAATCGCTTTGAGTTTCTTATATCACTCCAAACACAATTTTCCCATATTTACTTCTCGTCTATACACAATAATGCAATCACTAATACGAGTTTTTGTTTGACTTATTTAGCACAAGTCTTGTTGGAAAATATTATATTTTAGGAAGGAGGGGAACACAATGCTAAATGAAATCTATAAAGATTCACCATTGAGGAGGATTAACTTCTAACACGCATTTCAAACGATGCAATTATGGGGATTGACTAAAAGGTAAATAGGTTTTAGTAAAGAATTAAAGACGATTATAATGAGTATCAGAATAATTTATGAAAAAAGAATGACACCACTAAAATCTCGATAGCATATGTTAAATACCATTGTTCGGAAGTTTGTTGGCAGTTCTTGAAAGCTCTTCAAAAGGGTAAAAGATTTATGCTTTTGGAACATGCACGTCAATGAATTTGGTTTACTTAGTAAAAGAGTAACAAATAGGAAGGTGAAAACAAAAGTAAATGAAACTCCTATAAATGTTGACTTCAATTTATTGCAAGAAACAATCACCTCAAAAATGAATGTCATGATATGATTTCCTTGTGTCATGGAGAAAGAAAATAAAGTAGATGTAATAAAAAGAAAAGAAAAGAAAAGAAAAAGAAGTTAAAAAAGACAAATTAAGGTTAACGAGAGTTTATGAAGGTTGTGATTTATTATATATTATAGTGTATTTTAATTAATGAAAATTTGTTACTATTATTTTGTAATGCGTTTTCAATTTCTCAAATAAATTATTTTACAAAATATTAATAGACATTTATAATATATTATATATTGTCCAATGCTTTTATTATTTCTAAATTAAAATAGAAATAATGTTTCTCTATGAACATCTATAGAAAAGTAAATTTCAATAACTTCAATAAATATCATGAAAAGTTTGGTTACCTTCTTATTGTCCATGTTCTAATAGGATCACCACATTATTACCTTCTTATTTCTTTTTTCCTCCACCTTTTGCACTCAACTCTTCACACCTTCCCCCATTTTCAAGCCTGTCATTTTCTCCTCACTTACAAGTAGTAATCTTGGTTAATTATTGTAGACATTGAAGCCCGGTCCATCCATTGAATTGTGCAAATGTTTGGTTCTACATCCATGATTCATACTTACTTATATATTCACATCAAAATCCTCAACTAAGGCAGAAGAACATATTATAAATTTCAGGTTGACTGCATTCTACCTGTTGTATTCTCAACCAAACGTCGGGTGTGTCTAGCATCGAAGAAAACACCCATGGAAGAATCATCATACCCTAGGATCTTAAGTACAACACCTAAATTTTTATTATTTTGTTAATAACTTTTTTGCATCATTTATAAGTGAAAATGTTAATTGTTTAAGCATAAATAATTAATTCAATTGAAATTTGAATTGTGTTGTCAAATAGACAATAAAAGATTCTATTAATTTTTGCAAATAGACAATCAATTTTTCATGGAGATTAATAGACTATCCCTGTTCCTTTTTATAAGATCTAATTACTGAATTTATCAAGATTAAAAAAATGGTTAACATAGTAGATAATAATAAGTTTGTCTTAAATTTATATATATATTTTAAAAATATTATTATCATTAATGATCTTTTCTTTTTTTTAAATATATGTCAGTATAAATTTTTTTATTTAATTAAAGATATTTTAATCTAAAAATAATTAATACATGAAAAAATATAAATTCGGTCTTATATAAACAAACAAATAACTTTAAAAAGTTAGGTCTTATAAATAATAACTAAGATAGAATTAGTGATAATTAATCATAATTAATTTATTTTAAAATTTAAAGTGATTTTGACACTTTAAAATAAAAATAATCTTATTTTGTTTGATGTTGGATGCACATTTTACAAAAAGTAGCTTTGGAGTAGAGAAAACCTAATACCACTCCTAATACTTAAAAACTTTGTCTTATGTGGCTTAATAGGAGATTATACCATTTTGAAAAAAATATTCTTCTTAAATTTAGTCTAAAGTCTTTTTGACTAACCATTTTGGTGATAAGGATTCTAAAAATCACATGGGACCTCTTTCCTATGGTTTGGATGTTCATTTGGGACCTCTTAATACCCAAAGAGTTTTCATTTTATCCTTTGTTTGTCTTATGTGACATAATAGGAGAATTATACACAATAACCTTGATTAAAAAGTGAGATTACACCATTTTGGCAAAACATATTTCTTAAACTTGGTCTGAAGTCTTTTTGACTTACCATTTTGGTGATAAGGATTCATAAACCACATGAGACCTCTTCCTTTTTTGTTTGGTCAAATTGTGGAAGAGAAAAACTTTTTATTCAATTAAAAAACCATAAATTCAATTAAAATAACATAAAAGTCTATTTACTAATGTTTAAACTTGAAACCCTATCCATTCTTGCAAGACATATTCTTTCTCCAACCTTTCAAATTTCCTTTCTCACTTCTACCTAAAGTGGAAAAACCCCATTGTTGCCTCTCAAGGTTCATTTATTTTTTCCATTTTTGCTCTATTGGAGCTTGAATCCTAAGCACCTTCATCATTCCTAAGTGTTGTTTGGCTCAAAGCTTCCATTTTCTCCATATTCCCAAGTCATTTCTTCTCTTCCTTCTATCTTGCTTCAACATCTATTCTCTTCATCTCCTCTCCATTTTATTTAAAAAACTTGACTTTGAGTTCAACATGATAGAATCTTGATTTTGGTTGCTGAATTGTTGGGTTCATTTAAGATTTTTTGAAGAAAGTTTGTTTCTTGTTTGGATTTCAAGGTATTAGTAACTTATGGGGTGTCTTGTTTGACTTTGTAGCTTGATGAAGCCTTTTTCTAGATTATTCCCCATATAATGTGTTCTTGGTGAAAAATGTTATGTTAATTCCTAAAGTTGATTTCTTTATAATTTTTTTCTCTATTTTTATGATTATGTCACTATATATCATGTTTTATGTTGATATATTGGTTAAAATGATTCATGCATGGTTTATGTTGAGCATGTTGAGAGATATTATTTTGAGTAGTAATAGATTGATATTATTATTATTATTAGATTGAAAAAATATATTAAAAAGGGAGACTTCTTTAATAGTGACTAATCCTATTTTTTTGGTAGAGATTAGTTATCAACAAAGTTAATGAATTTTTCGAATCAATGTTATTATCGTCATCACTATCATCATTATTATTAAGATTATTATC
>JAMLFT010011642.1:0-10938 GCA_026544285.1 Pachyrhizus erosus | reverse complement strand
ATGATGAATTTTTAAGTTTATATAATGTTTTTATTATATATATATATATATAATTTTAATTATAACACCTTAATTTATATTTTAATCATATTTTTATTATTGAACATTTTAATATTTACAATTTTAAGCATATTTTTTGTGTCATTTAATTTTTCCAAACTTATAATAACTAAATTTTTGTTTATAAAAATTAAAAATAGATATTTTATGTCTAACGATTTTTATTTTTTATATTTTTGTGATTATATATATATATTATTAGTATATTAATTATTTAGTTGGCATATAATTTTTTATTTTATTTTAAATTATGCTATATATATATATATTAATTATTTAGTTGTCAACGTATATATTCAAACACGAATAATTTATTGAAATTTAAACACCTATGCGATAAGCTTTTATATAATATGAACTTATCAAAAAAATATTTTAGTTTTTTTGTCTTTCAAGTAAATCATAATTAGAAATTAATTTTAATATAATTTTTAAAATAATAATTATTAAAATTAATAATTTTATTATATATTAATTTATAGTATTGAAAAATTAATAATTGTACATATTAATAATTTTATAGTATATCTTAATTAAATTGACTAATTCAAGGAAATATTATTGTTAATTACTAAATATTTAGGTCAAATGTTAAGAAATATTCTTAAAAACACAAATTAAAGAAATAAAAAAAAGTTTTTTATTAAGATAAATAAAAACTAACTCTTTTATAATTTATAATAAAATATTTTTCGTTTTAATTTATTAACTATTGTCTTAAAGATACTACTTCTTTTATTATAAAATAATAATACTATTTTTAATTTTTAATTTTTATTTTAAAATAGTAATTTTTTATTTTTTAAAATTAATATTTGATAATATCTCTAGATATAATTAAAAATATTAGTCATAAAATATACTTGTTATTAATGAAAATAAGATAATTTATGATAAAAATAATTAAATAATTAATAATATTTTTATTAAGTATCATAATGTTAAAATATTATTATTTTAAAATGAAATGAATAGTTAATAAAATCCAAATTTTAATAATAATGAATTTATAGTAATATATTTGAATTAAATTAAAAAAATTTAAGGAATCATTATTATTAATTATTTGAAATATGTAGAATGAATGCCCGCGCGCAGAGAAGAATAGTAGCGCGTAGAACGAGGGTAGGGTGGGCCAAGGATGAAACAGACATGTCATCCAAGCACTTGCCGCTCTTTCCCAAAGTTGTTACTTATGCGGCAAAAAGGGTTAAAAAGTTTAAGTGAATGATGACGTGTCTCACTGTTTTTTTCTGGCGCATTCTAGAATCCCCCAGCAACTTGAATCTAACGTGAGCCTGGTGTCTTCAGAGTGTTAGCAGTGAATTTTTGGGAGTCCACTAATCAATCAATCATTGTCCGGCTTTTATCTTCATTCAGGGGTGACCTCGACAGCTTCTGGAGACTGCGTACAACGCGCCACGTGCACCAACCTGACACCATCTCTGCTTACCTTACTCTTTTCTAAACAAAAAAACTTAACCAAAATTAAAAGTTGTTAATTTTTTTAAATAATTTTAGTGTTAAGTTTCTAAAATTATTATCCGAATATAAATTTAAATAATTATTTAAAATATATATATATATACTCAAGTGTTCTTGCTACATCACTAAACAACTCACATCAAATAACTACTTTGATTATAATAATTATGAACAAGAAAGTTCATTTCTATTAAATGATTATCTTTTAAATATTTATAAAAAAAATTGTTTTTTATTCTAAAAAAGTCAATCCTTCAAACAAAAATTTATCTACTTCTTCTTTTCTTTTTTTCTTATTATTTAATGGACATTATCTTGTCTATTATTTTATTTAGTTGATATTTTTAATTATCTCTTCTAATTTTATTTTGTGTATGAGTTTGTTTATTATTTTTTTAAAATTTCTCACTTTCTTAATCTCATTATTTGCAGCAATGACACTTTTGTCTATATAAAAAAAATGTTTTAAAACAATAAAAATATGATGAACTTAATAAGAAATGAACGATTGAGATTAAAAATCAAAATATTAACATTACATAACAATATATTCTATTCCTATTTCGTTATTTTATTTTTTTATAAATAGATAATTTTTACATCTTTTCATTATTCATTTTATTTTATTTTTTTTGCAGAATTTTATAGGTGATTCAAAGTAAAACTTAGTTCAACAAGAGAGGAAAAAAACAAAAGCAAATTTAAGTATTGATTAAAATATTTAAAATTTAAAAGATGAAAATTAATCAATTAAAAAATTATTCTATTGTTTTGCAGTAAGTTTGTCCATAACAAACTAAAATATCTTAATTGAATAACTAACTAAAAACATTTTAAAATAAAAAAATAGCTTGAAGCAAACTTTCAGACATAAAATAAATGCAATGTGGTGATTCAACTTTTATGCAATTAAGTATAATAAATTAGTTTAGTTAAATATAATTAACAATTAATCAGTAATTGAATGGCTATTATGAAATTTAATATGCAATTTTCTTTTTTTAAGGAAGATATGTAATTTGCTTACTAAATATTTTTATTATTGAAATAAATAAATGGTTTTAATACTGTATGAGTAAAAAACCTATATATATTTATAACTTTTTACAAATATACATAAAATAAAAAATATATACTTAAAGAGTATTTTAAATTTTAGTTTATTAATAATTAAAATATAAATAAATTCTAATTTATGAAGATTTAAATATTAATTACAATTGATAAAAAATTAATATAATTTAACTACATATTTTTATATTTACCATAAATTTTATTTTATTATTATTAATTAAAAAATAAATATTATCTACTTTAGAGTCAATACAAATAATCTTCATACATTATTTTGCAATAATATAATTTACATCGAGTTAAAATCTCTTAATTGAATAATTAATTAAAAATATTTTTAAAAAAGTATTTGCAACAAACTTTTGAACTCTAATTAAGGCTAATGTAGTTATTTAAATTTTACAACTATGATAATTAAGAGTAGTTCACCAGTTTAATTACACAATATTAACACTTCATCAATAATTGGATGAACAATATTAATTACTAATTTTGATATGTAATTTTCTAATTAATTATTTTGTGTATTGAAATAAATAAATGAAGTTTAATATTATATATATTAGTAAAATATTATAAATTCACAAATATTTATAATTATATTTAAAATATACAATTAAAAAGTATTTAAAATTTTACTTTATTAATAACAAAAATAAAATTTAATATATAAATTTATATTTATTCAAAAATATTAATTTATAAACTTTTTTAAAAATATTTATAATCGATGGAAGAATTAACTATGATGTGAATCAATAGCTTTTTTCTATTCACCAAAAATAGCTTTTTTATAACATTAATTAAATAATTTTGAGTATTAATTAAAAAAATTTAATAAATAAAAGATATTTTACTAGATAATCAATTAAAAAAATTATCATATTACTATTTTGTAAAAAAATATTTGACAAAAAAATATATTTTATTTAAATAATATATTAAAACATCTTTAAAATAAGATAAAAGATAATTTTCAATTAATTTGTAATTAATTAACGTAGTTAATACTTAATATAATTGAAACAGTTTAGCCTTGATTTTGGTTAAACTTAAATGTGTGTAATTAACATCCAAATTCAACATAGTTTTTACAATTCCTTTTTATTTAATTACATGCAAAAAAACTAAGGATAAAATAATATATTTATATTTATAATTAATTTTTTATATGATAATCAATTCTAAATTTGGCATTCATTTTATAATTTCTAAAATTTTATTATCCAGCAATAGTCGTCTTTTATATCTAAATACAAATTTCATTATTTTAAATCTATTATTTAAAATATAATTACATATATTTTAATTCATATCAATATTAAAATGGTGTCAACCTATGCATGTATATCAATCTATGTATTCATTTATATATATAAAATTAGTCGTGTAAGAAAATATATATTTTAATATTTAAAAATAGTATAAGACAATATAATTAATATAATATTTAAATATTTGCTAAAACTTATACCTACTATAAAATTGGTAGAACTAAAAAATGATTAAAAAATTATAATATTATAAAAAAAATTAAAATTATTTACTTAAAGCTCACTATACAGGTTATTTTATTAGAAAAAATTTATGGATCAATCAATTATTAATAACCAAGTCAAATTAAGGATAATAAAAATATATATAATAGCATCATCTTATCTTTGTATTCATTATTAGTTTTCTTATTTTAAATATTCATAGTTTTTTTAATTAATATCATTCACATATTTTTTATGACAAAAAAATATTTAAATATAATTGATTTAACTATAAATTAAAAAAATAAAAAAATAGTTAACAAAAATACGAGTAACGGACAATATGTAATATTTATACCACACGAATTCGTACTAACTAGCAGTTTTCTAATATTAAGGATAATGTTAAATACTAAATAAGAAAAATTATCATTTTCTCTTATCAAAATGATTTTTTTGTCTTTGTAATTAAATACAGTTCTTTAAAGGCTTTTGCAATTAGTTTTTCCATAATCAACATGCAATCATTTATAAATATTATAAGCATGCTAAATAAAAGAAAATATATTTGTAAATATTTATGTATTATGTTAATTAAACTGGTTTATATCTTATTGTAATTTTTAATTAAAAATTAATAATTTTTTTAATAATGTGACCTTATATTATGTTTTTAAATCAAATTTAAATCCTTAAAGAAAATATTAATTTCTTTAGCTTTTCATGAATTAATATCTCCTTATATTGTGTTATTTTTTATTTTTTTCTCTGTGTTGTTTTGATATAATAATTAATTAAATCTTCAACTAATTATATTTATATAAAAAATGTTAATAATATTTTCTCTGATACTTTTTTAACACATTTTTTATAATTGACTAAAAATAATTTAAAATAATTAATTTTAATGGTTAATTTCTCATTTAATGATTTTATTTTTTAATTAAAAACATAATTCATTAAAATTGATGATTTTTAATAAAATTTAATTAATCATAAGAAAATGTTAATGAAAGAATGTCATAAAGGATATCACTATTTATATTGTATAATAATAATTAATAAGTTTAAATTATTATACTTTATGATACAAGATTGATACCTGATAAAAAAATTATTATTTTTATTTTATAATTCTCCATTCAATTTTCTACAAATTCCTATATGTTAAAAAATGTAAATATTTTAAAGTTTTGTTTTTAAACCAGCATTTATGTTATGCATGACATTCGTTGCTTAAATTTAGGTTTTATTTAAAAATATATAGTTAAAATTTTTTTTCATATAAATATTATATTTTAATATTTTTATTATAACTAGGATGTTTTACTTTAGATTGATTGAAGCATTATTTCATAATAATTATTTAAATTGTTACCATACTTAATACATAATTAATTTTACTTTACTTATTTATTATATTTTAAAATTGATAACCTACTAGATGTATAATGAACTATATATCTATGATGAACAATAATAATTAAAAATTAAAATTTTATAATTTATAATTAATAGTTAAAATAAATAAAAAATACTTTAATTATCAATAATTTCTCATATAAATTTAAAAATATTTATATAATATTAAAATATTATATAAAAATATTAATAAATTATGTTTATGTGTGTAGGACATGAGTTCCATACTCTAGTTTAATGTAAGAGATTATTTATGAAAGAATTTTTTTTAATAATTAATTGAGACGAAATTGAAATTTAGGTATTTATATATAAAAAGAAGTAAAATTTAAAGGATAATTAAATGATATAAAAGTTTAAATTATTTAATTGCATAAAAGATAAAATTTAAGGATTGATAAAGTAAAAATTAAAGTTTAAAATATCTGTTTATAAAATAGATAAAGTTTTAAAAAATTGAACACTTTTTTTTTAATTTGATCAGTTTACTACAATATTATAAAGAGTGGAATTTTGTCGTTTATAAACTTCTGCAACGGAACAGAGAGAGACGTTAGAGAAAACTTATTAAATTGTAGGCTTTGATTAGTAGTGAGAAATAAGGAGGAGGAGAGAAATGAAAGTAAATTACTTTGTTTGGTAGAGATAATAAAAATGAAAATATTTTTAAAAATAATGGAACTTATATGTATTTTGTTTTCTTTTTCAATCAAATATTTTTAATTTTTATTTTATTTCTCATATTTTTACTTATGTATTATTTTTTTTTTCATATATTTTGTTTCTCTCATCTCTGCCAACCAAACTAGTAATGAAATTTGAAACAAAACATGCAACCACAGATAAGGAAGATGGATGAGTGAACAGGGAGAAATGGTAAACACCTTGTCGCAATGTTTGTGTGCAAGTCTGCAATATAATAAGTATGCCCGTGAAATTGATACGAGGGTCCCAAAACAAAAACAACTAAGTACTTGAAACGTGACGGGAAAAAGAAGCAAATGCTGTTGAAGATGATATAAAAAGATAGAATAAGATAAGACAAAAATCACATATCAAAAGAAAATTGCTGTAAAAATATTGGTGAAAATAAGTTGAGAAAGTTGAGCTTTTGTTAAGCTGAACCTTGTTAAAAACACAAACAAAGTTTGAGTCTATCCTTTTAACTGTCATATAGCTTTCTCTAGAGGTTTAATCTAACTGAAAAAAAAAAAATTGGTTTTGCTTATAGGTCTGGTTAAACTTTAATTGACTATGTTAGTGTATTATTATTAACAATTTCAACATAAGTCTATTGTAAAATATTTTTTTTAATAATTTTTATTTCTCTTTTCTTTTTATTCATTTAAATATTTCTTTTTTATTAATGTGTGGTTGGTTAGAATGGATTTGAGTCCAATTTCTTAAACCAAATCTTACATTTAATTTTTTTAAATATAAAAAATGTGATCAATAGAAGAGTGATCATTAAAGATGTTTAAACAATTTAAAAAAAACATTAATCATTGATAAAATCAGTTGATATTTTACACTAATAATATAGTTATTTAATTTAAAAAAAAAAATTCTTATATTCACTACTTATTTATTTTTTTATTCCTTAATGATGATGTATTTTGTTTCCCTTTTTTTTTCATTGATTACTTGCCTTTTGTTTTTCTTTGACGATTTGTTGTACATAATTAAGCGTGTAGTTAAATATTCACCGGGAAAAATCATAATAAGTAATTGATATTTTATCATAATTATGATTTTCTAGATTTTTCTATTTTAGATGTATTTTTGTCAAAGAAAATGACAATATGCTCTATTGCCTTTTAGAAACTTCTTTGCGAAGCATATAGCCAATTTTGAGATTGTGTTGCACCAACAACATAACTTGAGTCATTGACCAATTAGGTCTCGAATTCAAACATTAGTTTTAGAGTAGTTGTAACTTTTAATTTTTGATTTTCAAATAAATTTCACAACTATTTAAACTCATTTTTGAAAAAAATTAAGTTTTAAGTTGTTAGAAACTGTCATATTTTTTTCTATGTTTTTTTTATCCTTTTTCATTTCTCACCCAATTTTCTTTATCAATCAATTAGACTTTGGTATAGGTGATTAAATGTTGTCTAATCCAAATATACCCAATGAATTGTTGGACTTAAGTTTTAAATTTATATACAAATTAAATATAGATTTTTTTAGTAGTCTTAACCATAAAAATATATACAAAATGATTTTTTGTCAAACTTAAGTCTTATTTTAAAAATAAAAATTAAATATGCACTTTTTTTATTAAATTACTATAGCGTGTGCCTTGCGTCAAGCTTGGGATCAACCTAATCCAAACCTCCATCATTCCAACTCAATTTAATCTTGGCTTGATCTAAGTTTGACAAACAAAAAATCAACATCAAACTTTTATTAAGTTAGAGCCTTGTTTTAGAAATCTTAATTAAATATGAGTTTTTTTTTACTTGGCCCATTGTATTTTATGGCTTGTATCGATTCTCAATCAAGTTGGCTTAGACCCCTTTAATTAAGGGTGTTTACATGTGCAAGTTACTCGCCAACTCAATTTAACTCAAATCAACCTAGATATTTTGGGTTTAGTTTTTTTATTATTATTGTTTAGCTCAAATCCAACCTAATCTATTTAAACTTGTTTATGTACAGGTTGGGTAAGGAGCTTTAACTTTTAAACTCGTTGACTCGTAAATCTGACTCATGGTCCCAATAATTAATATTAATATTATTATTATTTATATAAATGTGTGTGTATATAAAAATAAAAATAAATATTATTATTAGTGATTAATTATTAGTAATAGCAACTCTATGAAATTCTTTTAAGTATATATTGTATAAGGCTAAAGAAGACTTTAAGGATAAGATTAAAGCTTATGTTCGAACGCGATGTTTCAAATTAATTAAATGATAGATTAGTTGTAGGTAGAGTCACGAAATTGTGTTTAGGCTCGTGGGCCACCTACTAATCTCGTGGGACACCCACTTAACTCATAGCTCGCACGGTGTACAAGCTATAATTTTTTAAGATTATGTAAAATGTGAGTTTTTTTAGCTTGACCTGCTTATCTTGTAGGTTAAATGGACTTGTTAAATTTTATATTTTAATTTTTTTCTCTAAAAAAATATATTTTTTTAATGCAAACCAACCTGTTTAGCCTATAGGCTAAGAGGTGCAATTGCGAGTTCATTAAAATATAACATGTTAAAATTGTAGGCTTTGTGAGGCAAGGTTTGTAAGCGGGCTTACCTACTTGCCTAACTCTAGGCATATGTGTTATGATTGTCTTGTGTTAATTGAATTTTCAGGTATTATAATGTAACGAAATATGGACTTTAACCTTACATTGTGCATCATTAATTGTTTTTATTTTATTTTTTATTATAAATTATTTTAAAATTTAAATTAAATTCAAACTTTCAGATCTATTAATTCAACTCAAATCAACTCATTTATGACCGGGTTAGTTTGAGCTGGTTTTAAAAAAAACACAAATCAAGTTTAGGTTTTGATTGGATTGGATAATGGGTTTAACCAAACTCATTTCAATTTAACCCATAAACACTCCTCATCTTTGATGAAATATTGTGTGCAAGTTTTAAATTTTAAACACAAATCAAGTTTAGGTTTTTACAACTTTATATAGACTTAACATAGAAAAAAAAACTTTCACAAGACTTAAACCTCGTTTTACAATAACTGTTTGACTTAAATTTACATAAAAAAAAAGATTCAAATAATCATATCAAGAAGTTGAAGAGGAAAAATACATTTTTACATCTAGAATAAGATAAAACAATTCCAAAAGACAATAACATTTCTAACGAAGACAATCTCTAATGTAAGAAAATCTCTACATGAAAATAAATATTTTTAAGTTAAAGAAATAAAATTTACTATATTAACACAGAAAGAAGGATGAATGTTCTAACACTATATATATTCATGATTTTTTATGAATATAAAAAATAAATTCTTCCATATTTTTTGTGTAATATGTTTGTTATCCTATATATTTTTTAAAAGAAGAATAGAAAGATGAAAAACAAAGGCTAAAGAAACATGAAACTTGAAAGAAATCATATAAAAGAAAAAGATGGACAGGGGAGAAAAAACATGGGATGATATTAATTCAAATTCAAAATTTGAAAAAAAAAATAATTACAAAATTAAAAATTAAAAAATAATATTAATTGTAAAATTGAAATTTCATAAAAAAATTATACATATTACGTAATTTATGTAAAAAAAATTAATTCTAATTGTTAAACAGTGCAATACTATTAATACACAATAGTGAAAATGGTGCAATATATTTTCTATTTTTAATTTTCAAAAGTTATTATAAATAAAATCTTTATATTATGAAAAATAAAAAATAGTCATTAGTAAAGATTTAAATATATACAAATTTAAGGTTATCACGTGCATATTAAAAAAATAGTCAATTTTTTTTATGTTAAAAGCATATGTAATTTCCTATTAGTTTTTTTGTATTTTTTTATTTATTACCTTGATATTTAATATTTTATTTTTTTACGAAGATACAATTAAAAAAATATTTAGTATGATTTTATTTATTTATTGGATAAATAAAAATAAAATTTTCTTTATAAATGATAGATTAAAAATATTTATTAATATTTTATAACATTCTTTAACATTTTTTTCTTGATTTGTTAATATCAATTAAAAATTATTAATTTTGATAAATAATTATTAAATAAAAATAAAATTGATAAAAGTTAATAATTTTTAATAAATTAGGATTAATTAGGTGGATGACGTTAAAAAAATAATAGAAAAAAAGTCCTAACATTACTCTTTAGGTTTTTAGTTATTGATAAGAAAAATAACGTTAAATTTTGGTTAATTAAAGTTAAGATGGAAGGTTTGTTTATTTATTTACAAGGATCCGAAAACAAAGACAAAAGAAAACAACAAACACCAGTCTTGTCTTAAAAAAAACCACCCTTAACAGATTTGGCTGGAGATGCAGAAATAGTACAGTGAAGAGGCTTTTCAGAGTAACCAGCGGCTCTCTAACATTGCCAGAGCATCTATACAAAAGTTACCTTCTCCCAACCCAACGTATGACGAAGATTAATTATGTAAAAGCAGAAATAACTTGATACATATTTGTTTTTTATTTACAAATTTTAAATTCAATCCTTTTAAAATTAAACCTAACCTCTGCCCTCTGCATTAATCAAACTACCAGCCGTTGGTATTCACATTAATTTCATCACTTAATTATATTTTTAGTCTTTTAAATTATAAGATTTTTTTTTTAGTTTTTTTAAAATTTATATTTTTAATTTTTTAAATTAATTTTTTTATAAAAATTTAAAAAACTAAAAAATACATTCTGTTAGTCTCAAATTTTCATAAAAATTTAAGATC
>JAMLFT010011641.1:0-10938 GCA_026544285.1 Pachyrhizus erosus | reverse complement strand
AAAATAAAAATTAAAATAAGATGAATGAAATATCGTTTTAATTTTTTTAATTTATGTAAGAAAAAAAAAGAATAGTTGTTTTGGAATGAAAAAAAATACTTACTTTGGAATAAGGGAGTAAAAAGAAAATATCCATCAGTAGTAGTAATAATTCTGTAGTCATCATCCTAAGACTAGGAGTAATTAATTAATAACAAAAGCTTACTACTACATATATGTATACCTCACATGTGATTTCCATACATTTTAGGCATTGCTGAAATATAGCACAAGATATGCATATAAGCTAAATAGAATTCCTAGGAGTTTGTACTTTGATATTTGATAGGAGGAGTGTGATTTTGAACTTTGAAGAACCTTGAAATTAACGAAGGCCAAAAAGTTAATGCATGGTTTGGTTTGACTGTATCAGAGCCTTTTATCCGACCCATCAATGATAAACTCATTTTTTCCTTTGTGAGATCCCCCGTTTCTCACGCGTCTATGCAAATATCGAAAATGACACTTACTATATACCATATTTTCCATGCTCATTACTACTAACCTTCTTTTCTCCACTCAGATAACACTGTAAAGTTTTTTATCCTTAATGTTGATGAGTTCTAAAATAATTTTTCATACAAACTTGTTTATTTTAGACAATAGAGTTAAGTGTAGAATTATTTTTTTTTGTTTTTTTTTTAATTTTAAAATACTAATAATAAATAATGTTTTTATTATTAGATGTAAAACTTAAATTTTAGTTACTTTATTTTTGAATCAATCATGTTAATATAGCATTAGTTCTCTTTAAGGACATGATGATATTAAATATACATAAATTTAATTATTTTTATTTAATTTAATGATTTTATTCTTAAAATTGTAATATTATTACTGTAATGTTTATTAACTCAAAATTTTAATATAAGAGAAAAAAAATACTATCATGTATGACGTACATAATTATTAATAAATTTAACTAATTTAATCTTATTTAATGTTATTATTCTTAAAATGTTAAATCTAACTAAACCCTAAATCCTAAAATTAAATAATGTTAATCAAATTTATTTAATTTTATGATATCAAGTTCTAAAAGATTAACTCCTGCAAAAAGTTTGACATCAAAAGATACATCGAACTAAAGGAAGAGTTAAAAGCAATATCAATACTTTAACAAGTTGTCTCCTTAATATTAACAAATGTACAAGTGAATTTTTTTGGTAACCTAGACATTTTGGGTGGTTATCAAATCTAAATTTTTCTATAAATAGAGGAACCACTAAAAATCTAGGGGTTGGAAACTTCCTATTAAAACTCACCCTCAAAGCCTATTCATCTCCCGTTGAATATCTTAGGCTGTTCTAAGGGAGGATTATAAACTTCCAAATGAAAAAGTAAAATTGATTTGTTCAAACGAGGTTTCATTCTTGTTGCTTTATTACCTTTATTGTTTCTTTTGCTAACTTCGTTTAATATTTTATTGTTGCTATTCTATTCTATTTCCGCTGTTAATTATTAATTTCGAAATTTATATTACTTGTATTCTTTACGTCATAAACCTATCAATGAGAAGTATCCATTCAAGATTCAAATTTTAAATTTTGGTTGAGAATGGAAAGAGAAAAACTATAAATGAATAGATGAGAAAAAAAAATCATAAGAAATAAAGTAAAAATAAAAATTATTTGATTGAAGAGAAATAAAATGAAATAGAAAAAAAAATTATTGGAAGTAGTGTTTGGAAAACTTCAAACGTACAAAAAAAAAATTGAAATTAACAAATTATACTTAAATGCATGATATATCAATAATATGTTTTTGACAAATGGTAGAAATTCTTAAAATAAGATGCAAGTTTTTATGACTTTATAAAATATACGCGTTTGTCACTTTTTTTTTATCATTTGTAATTTTTTAAATTCAATGCATAAATTTACATATTCTTATACTTAAATACTAATTTATTTCGGTTTCTTTATTTGTTTTCATATTTTATTATATTCTTATTTTTAAATTTGTACTATTTTGCATATTCAAAAATGTTAAATGTGTGAAATTACTAGATTTTATATTTTAGGACATTTCACTTAAATGGTTTACGGTGGCACACAAACAAAAACGGAACAGAATGGCATAGTTTGTTTTGTTTTATTTCAACTTTATAGCAAAATTAAATATACTTTCTTAACTTTATATATGCATTTTTGTGTTTTGTCACAACTTGTCTAGTAGAATTACCAAATCAACGTTACCATTCATATATAACAAGAAGCTGGAATTTTCTACACACGCATGGGTGAGTGGTTAAAGTTGTACTATTTTGCAAATTTTAAAAGGAAAATATTTTCAAATACAAAAAAATGACAATAAAAGTTGTCTTTTTAATTTTGAATTAATTATATTTTTCCTTCAATAATATATAATTCTGTTAATTTTTTTTACAAAATTTATTTCTAATTTACAAAAAAGTCACGAATTGTCTTAATAATGTCGGTTTAAAAAAAAAACCGTAAAATGATCGTATCTGTAACAGTTCTTTTATTTTAGGACAAAACGCGTGATATTTTAAAAAATTTTAGATAATATGTACAAAGACAAAATTTATGAGATTGAGTAATTTTGAAAGTAAAAAATATAATTAATTATTTAATTTTTAAATATATTTTTAATATATATATATATTTATATGTGTGTGTATAAGTTAAAAATAAATTAAAGATAACAAATTTGAATATAATATTAATACAGTATCAAAATTTTAATATTTAAATAATAAAACTGATTTTGAAAGGCCCAATGAATCTAGTTGTCAACATTTATATTATAAGACTTTTTTCCAATTGAGTTGCCATCAACATTTTATATTATAAGACTTTTTTCCAATTGAGTTGCCATCAACATTTTATATTATAAGATTTTTTAAGATTAATTTTAACAACACTTTTTATAATATTTTTTATTTTTTTAAATTTTATTTATTTATTAAAATTTATTAAAAATTATTAATTTTAATAAATTTTACATTTAAATTAAATAAAAAAAATTATTAAATTCATTAAAATTAATAATTTTTAATAAATTTTAATCACTTAATAAAATTAATGTTCATAGTGATCATTATCATAATCATAAGACAGGAGATTATTAATCTGAAAGTTTTTTTTTTTTTTTGGTTGATCTGGACGTTTATTTTACAGCAGTAGTTAACCTATTAATACAATCAAAATTTGATTTAACGTTGTATGTTTAATTAATTAACTATTAAATCAAACGTAAATATTAAGTGAAATGATTATTGCCAGGCCAATAAACTAAACAATTCATTTTTTTTTGTTTCATTCTTTTTATTTTAGTAGAATCAAACATAATTATTTTCATAAAAAAAATCAGAAGATAATTACTTTTTCTTTCAGTTAATCGAATTCATAATTTAAAATCGTGACACTTACTCGCTCACTCACCATTTTTTATAAGAAAAACTGAATATCAGAGTAATCAACTAGATCCTTTCTTAGTTCAGGAAGGTTAGCAATCCATTATTTAATAAACTCTTTATTATAGAATAAAATTTATTTAAAATTATAAATTTATGAGTAAAATTTATTAAATAAAAAAATAAATCCTCAAAATTTTATGATTTTAACATATTTTAATCAATAATAAAGAAGTTGCTCCAAATAGTATATTAAAGAAATAAAATAAATTATAGTATATTTCTAAAATTTGTTCAAATTACACATTAGTTTATTATTATTATTTTGTTGTATAAAATTTGAAGTAAATTAAAATTGAAAAACTAACGAAAAAACTTACATGCTAGCTGCCATGAAGGCTAATTGAGTGGTTTTTATTTTGACTGATTGGTATGAAAAGAAAAGGAAGAAAGTAAAAAAGAGAGAGGGGTAATAGGGTAATAAAGATAGAATGGAGGAGGGTTTTGTTGTGCGGAAAAGACAGAAATATCCTCGAATCCTGAATTGATGCGCATAAACACCATTCATTAAGTGGCTGTCCCGCTCTCTTCCTCTTCTCCTTCTGTCTGCCTCACATCACTCTTTAATTTCCGTTTCATTGCTCTGCTTTGCACAATCACAATCACAATCACAATCACAATCATAATCTCCATCTTCACCTTCTTCTTTTTTCTTCTTCTTCTTTCTTCTTCTTCTTCTTCCGATAATGGCTCTCAGACTTAACCCTTTACCCACCCAAACCTTCTCCCTTCCTCAGATGGCCAGCTTCAGATCTCCCAGGTTCCGCATGGCCTCTACCCTCCGCTCCGGTTCCAAGTTAGTTTCTCTCTCAGATCCCTTCTTCTTCACTTTTCCTTTTATTTTTCCAAAATCAAAATTCATGCATTCCCTTTTCTTTTCAATTCCATTTACCTCTGTGATCTGCCCTTTCCTCCTCCTCCTCCTTATTATTATTATTATTATTATTACTATTTTTCTTCTTTTTTATTTTATTTTATTTTCTCATAACAAGCGGTGCTTTCGTGTGTAATGTCTGGAATGAAAGCTGCGAACAGCGATAACGACGCGCTATTTTCACTTTTATTTGAAATTGACGTTTTTATAATTCGGGATTAAGTATTATCTGTGGAAAATTGTAACCTCGGAAGATATTCAACTATTGTTTGGTCCATTTCGTTTGGTAATATGATGGTTGGGGTGGTTCGATTTCATTCAATATACACCATTGGGTTTTCCGTTTTTTCTTTTTTCTTTTTTCTTTTTTCTTTTTCTTTTTCTTTTTGGGTTTGCATGTCTTTTCTTCGAGTCGGTGAGGAGTGGAAATGGATTGTTTTTTCGTTGAGAAATCTAATGCCCACAACTTTCATTTCATTTGTTCAATTTTTCAATGTTTGTTAGTACAGTGAAGAAACGTGTGGTTAATCGATTTGTGTTGCGTGTTTGCGTCATTCTTATGTTCAACGATTTATTTTACCCTCATCTTTGCACTCCCTGTCAAAACTCTTAACAACTCCACCTGAATTATGCCCACATTTTAAGAAACTTGTTATTTCTGGTTTGTTGTTTGGTGTTGGCACACATTTCCTATATTTTGGTTATATTCCTTGTTGGGATTCTTCTTTCTTCTTCAGTTGAGTTGAATATATGTATAATTAACTATGGATATTGGAACTTGCTGTATCTTTATTACCTTGTGCTTGGTTTGATATGGAGTCTCTGCCTCTTAGCCTATGATTTATGCATACATTTAGTTTGATGATTGTTGCCAACTTTATACTAATTGTTATTATCCTCTTGTCTGAGATGAATATATTGGTAACAGTTCCAAATTGTTGCTTGCTGCTGCATCAAAATTATTTTGCTTATCGGTTGGATTTATGGATGAAGAATTGAGTAATCTAGGCATCATGATGTAGGCACGTTCTGTGAAACTGTGCATTTATGCCCTTGTTTGGTGTATGATTCAATCTTTGATGCATGTGCACTCCATTTTGTGAGACATGCACATGTTAGGTATGGGTACACACTGGGTATGCCTAGGTACATGATAGGTGTGTACAATAATCTTTTGCATAAAAACATGGGTGTGTGGCTCCAGTACTTCAGTGATTTGATCATGTGACTGGATATGGGGATCAACCGAACCTTCTTTTTATTTTCCAAGGTGGCACCATTTCCCCAATTGAAGATATGGTCCCCCCACCAAGTTCACTGTTTGCTAGGATGCTGTGCAAACTGCATGTTCTCATTTTTATGGTTTTTGATATTTGTGTTCATATTATTGTGCATGTGGGGGGGGTTATATGATTATTGTTGCTGTTAATAATACCGATTACTCTATAGATCAATTTTACCAGCATACGATCAATTGAAAAATTGCTGTATTATTTATCTAAAAGTCTTTTGAATTTCTTTGTAGAGAGGTTGAAAATATTAAGAAGCCTTTCACTCCTCCCAGAGAAGTGCATGTTCAAGTAACCCACTCTATGCCTCCCCAGAAGATTGAGATTTTCAAATCTTTGGAGGATTGGGCTGAGCAGAACATCTTGACTCATCTTAAACCTGTAGAAAAATGTTGGCAACCACAGGATTTTTTACCCGATCCTTCCTCAGATGGATTTGAAGAGCAAGTGAAGGAACTGAGAGAGAGAGCAAAGGAGATTCCAGATGATTACTATGTTGTTCTGGTTGGAGACATGATCACAGAGGAAGCCCTGCCTACTTACCAAACAATGTTAAATACTTTGGATGGAGTTCGTGATGAAACAGGTGCCAGCCTTACTTCCTGGGCAGTTTGGACAAGGGCATGGACTGCTGAAGAAAACAGACATGGTGATCTTCTTAACAAGTATCTTTACTTGAGTGGACGAGTTGACATGAAACAAATTGAGAAGACAATTCAGTACCTTATTGGGTCTGGAATGGTAAGATCCTATGCATCTGCAGTATTTTCTCTTCAACAATTGTAGTTTTCATGATGAATCATACAATCACATCACTGATACTTTATATTGGGGGTTGAGCAAGTGCCTGAAATTTAATTTTATTGACCAAGGCATCCAGATGCATTAATATGTTTCTGTCAGAAAAATTCATATTCACATGTTTGAATTGTTGAAGGATCTTCTCAAAATCAATGTCTAGATTACTAGAATATGATTCAACTTTCCTAAATTTCATTACATAACAGATCATTATGTTGCTCTGGAGTCATCACGTTAGTCGACTTTCATAGCCTGATGCATTTGTCACATTTCTAGTATTGTCCTTTTTTGACTGATCGAAATTGATGGATAGGATCCTCGGACTGAGAACAGCCCCTACCTTGGTTTCATTTACACTTCATTTCAAGAGAGGGCAACCTTCATATCGCACGGAAACACAGCCAGGCTTGCTAAGGAGCACGGTGATATAAAGTTGGCCCAGATCTGTGGCATGATTGCATCAGATGAGAAACGCCACGAAACTGCATACACAAAGATAGTGGAAAAGCTGTTTGAGGTTGATCCTGATGGTACAGTTATGGCATTTGCAGACATGATGAGGAAGAAAATTGCTATGCCAGCGCACCTTATGTATGATGGTCGCGATGACAACCTATTTGATAACTATTCTGCCGTCGCACAGCGCATTGGGGTCTACACTGCCAAGGACTATGCTGATATACTTGAATTTCTGGTGGGGAGGTGGAAGGTGGAGAATCTAACAGTACTTTCTGGTGAGGGAAGAAAGGCTCAGGAATACGTTTGTGGGCTGCCGCCAAGAATCAGAAGGTTGGAGGAGAGAGCTCAAGCAAGAGTCAAGGAGTCATCAAAAATTCCGTTCAGTTGGATTCATGACAGGGAAGTACTCCTCTAAACGCATCAAGGGAGCATCCTGAATCTTCCAGCAACACTGTTCCGAGAAATGTTGAATAGTTGAAAATTCAGTTTGTCATTTTTTCTTTTTCCCTCTTTTTGGTCCTTTGTTATATGTCACTGTAAGGTGAAACAGTTGTTCTTGCATGGTTCACAAGTTAAGCAGTTAGGGGGCAGCTCTAGTATTAGAAATGTTATTTTTTGTTTCCTTTTCTTTGTGGTAGTTATGTCTATCTAAGTATAAGCAAACGTTTTTCTCTGGCAATTTTGGTGATAAAGAAAAATTTAGCTCTTCCATGGATGGTTCAATTTTGCCATGTAATTGAAATATGCATTACTGCCAAGTAACAAGTTCAATTTATTTATTATTTTATCGCCATTAGGTAATTTTATTGCGTATCATTCTGTCAAATGATTACATGTAATTTTGTTGGGATATGGTTTGTTATTGTCTTCATATTTGTATACGCTACATTAACATGTGAGAAGCACGCAAACAAAAAGAACCTATTGATGATTTGATGTAGTCCTATCTTTGTTTAAAATTCAATTTTTTATTTTAATTTTATTTATTAATAGGTTTTTAGTTTAATTTTTTAATGATTTATTTATGCTTCTCAAAGCACCAGAGTAGCTTTTGTTAACGATTCTATGTTTCCGTTATAAGTTCTGAGGACTTGATTATAAAATTGACCAAAATCTAATTAATAAGATAATTAATTATTAGGATGTATTTAAGAATTTTAAAAAATTGTAAAACCTTTCCTTTAACTAGTTTTACCAATTTTAAAAGTGTTTAAATACAAGGAAATGTTAATTTTTTTCAAGAGGATTTGCGGTGAATGATTAAGTGTAACATCATTAATCATAAATAAAAACTACGTAGAAAAGACTAAATAATAAATATATAATTTGAAAGCTTAATAAAAATAAATTAAAATTCAACCATAGATTTTTATCTTTCTCAGTCCCAAGGTCTCTCTATATCAACCAACCCCTGCCTCCTCCACAATTGGTCAAACTGCTCAAAGCTTGCTGGTTGTGAGGGAACACTTTCACATTTTCAAACTCTCTGGTTTATTATGGACTGCTCGTCCATGTGATCCTTCCCTACCATCTTCAATTCGAATTGAGATCTCTTTACACCTCAACTGCTGTGTTGTTTACACATCATATCTTGTTCTGTTTTTCTTTTTCCCCTCTTGTTTGGTCGTTATGTTCGTATATGCGAGTTAATGCTATTTGGTAACATGAAACAGAGCTTTGATGATTTGTTGCTATTGAGATCGTCCTTGTACATAAGCATTATATCAATCAACGTCAATAATTCGTTACCGTGATGTATTATTTACTACACTCCTTGATTTGGTACGAAATCCATCTATTTGTAATAGGAATTAATTTTGTTGAACTAGAATTATTATACATAATAATTTTTTTAAGTATTTATGGTAATTACATATTTAAGTATAATCCTGCATCAATTGATTTTATTTCTTTATTTAAAAACAAAAGAAAAACACAGGATATAAATACAAAAAATGAAGGTTTCTTTTTAAATTTTCATTAATTATATTTTTTAAGTTAATATTTTGGATGATGCTTACATCAAAATAATTTTGCCTAGAGATACTATCCTATCTTACCGACTATTAAGATCACAATATCGATCCTACAAGTAATAAAAATGTGAGTAGAGTATTATTTCCACAATAGTTAATTAATTTTTTATTTGAAAACAAATAAAGAATGGAGAATTTTAAGGCTTTTGATTTATCTAAAAGAAAGAATGCGATTAAAATTATTAGACAATTCAATTAACAAAAAAATTAGATGTCAAAATCACCTTGTTTCTTTCCTAAGGTAATCTCTTTCTTTTATAAATCCTTCCTTATTGTATGATTAACATTTCATTTCTCTAATGTAGTATATCTTCATCCTTTGGGCACTAATCTTTTATTTCTACTTTCAAACCCTATTTCTTAGGTGAACAAAATTAGTAACAAACATTAAATTTAAAAAATTTACATAAATGTATGCAATTTACCCATATTCTAGGCTCAAGAATTGTGTGGTTATTAAATTATAATAAAGTCCAATTTTTTAATGATAGTAAATCACAAAAAAGCATTAAGCATAAATATAGAAACTTAATTCACATTATAAGAAAAAAATAGTTTAACAAAGAAATCAATTACAAAAAGCTAAAATCAAGTTTCATCCCAACTTATTCCCAAGGTGTTTAAAAACTTAGAGTTAACACTAAAAAATGTAAAGAAAAAGTCATGAATCTTTAATATATGTGCCCAAGTTTTTCGAATTTCCATAGTTGAAAATCAATCTCCAAAAAAAAATTATAGGTATTTTTGTTCTTCAATATTTGTCACTAGTATCATGTCATTTAAATGTATATAACTCAAGATATGCCTTAAACATTGCACCTATGTCAACTTGTCAAGACAACACATCAACTTCAACTTCAAGCCAAATTTCTTTATAATCCATGTTGAATTTGGTCAAACTCTTTTCATGTCGAATCTTAAATTTGAAACTTCTCACTATAGTTTATTTTTTCTAAATTAAAATTTCAAGAAAATTAGTGTAATCAAATCATTTAACTCCTTCAAAACATAAATTGCTAGAAAATATAGACATGAGAGTTATTTATCACAATATTCCGACCAATTAATGCATAAAAATATGTAAAATGACTCTAAATTTAGATGTGTTGCAAATTTATCGTTGACTATATTAACAATAACAAACTTGTTACTTAAACTGACTTAATGGTCCTTGGTCTAACTATTCAACAAAACCTTTAACTATTAGAACACCAATTATAAAATGGCTTAACACATGCCGATGTCGATTACTTAAATCCATCCCTACAGTCAATCAAGTCCCTTTGACACATATATAAGTCTATAGCATAGGAATCACTTAACATGAACCTCTCTCTCAATTACTCTTCTAAGAAAACATAAAATTACATTAACTAACCACCAAACATGCCACCATTTCATACCTATAAATACTTTACAATCTTTGATACAAACATGCCAAAACCCAATTATTACAAATATCATTTACAATGGATGGAAGGCTTATGGACAAAAACGAAAGCTAAAATAAGCAAAAAGACTTGTCAAAGTTTAATAATCAAGAAGGTGCAAGTTAAAGAAGGTTTAACTAAATCTAAACTAAATTCAAGAATTGTCTCATACCTACCATTTGATGATGGAAGCTCAACAAGACAACATAAAGACACTTATTGGAGGTCTCATGACTAGATCCAAGACCAAGATTTACAAAAGTCTAATTATGGAGGTCAAGAAATGTTCAAAACAAAATAAATTAGAGGCTACATAAAAATGAATCACTTTTTTACACATTGATGAAATTGAAAATGATATATTTTTATTTTTACCTATTTTCAAGACGTTCCTTAACTCATTTCGTATTATTTAACATTAGAGCTTCAACTCTTGAATTCATGTTTTATCTATCCTTTTTTTTGTTGGTCATATTCAATTCTTATTGTTTCTACTATTAGTCTATTTCTTTAGTTCTATTTAGTCTTTTTTTTGTTTTTTTATTTTTTGTTATTTTTCTTTGTGTTTCTT
>JAMLFT010011640.1:0-10939 GCA_026544285.1 Pachyrhizus erosus | reverse complement strand
TTCATTGTAAAATTGTAGAGAAACAAAAAAAGACATAAGAGTTTCAAATTAGCATATTTCTCTCTACCCTCTTCCTCTATAATAATTATAGCTACTGTAAAAATTTCAACGTCATAAAGTACCAGAATTTTTCTAAAAAAAGGGGTTCAAACCATCTGGGCCAGGTGATTTATTTGAATTCATCTGGAAAAGAGCAGTTTTAAATTCATCTATAGAGAAAGGCTTTATCAAAGATAAATTATCATCAGAGAAAAGGTAAACAGGTATATGATTTATTACTTAGCCAATATCAATACTTGCTCCACAATTGCAACACTACAAATATCATTGTGATTTGATACAGTTGTACCGTCATCACGGGTAAGAGTCGCAATAAAATTTATTCTCTTTTTGGCAGTAGCTTGTGCATGGAAAAATCTGGAATTTATGTCTCCATCCTTGAGCTAATAGACTTTCGCCCTTTGTTTCCAATAGGCCTCTTCTTGAGCTGTCAAATTAATCATTTTCTCGCTTTCATGCAAATAAAGAGATGCTGATTCCTCATCTGGATGTTGACGCAAGGCCTCCATATCCATGTGTTCATATCCGAAGAGAAAGAAGCAAGCTTCGAAAGAAGATCATCATTATTATCTTTGGTCTAACGTTGATCAACAATGGTAACAAGCTTGGGTTGTAGAAGCTAGGAATTTTAAAAACAAAATCTCCTACTAAAGCTCCTTCTGTAAGTGACGTCCAATCATAAGTGAATGGGTGAGTGGTCAGATTTGGAAGCCACCATATTACCAAATTTAAAATTTGGAAAAAGATCAAGCCAATCATATGTCGCCAATGAATGCTCTATCTAATTTCTTCTCTGTAGCATCAGGCTTTTCTCTCCTACGCTCATCCCTAGGTAAGTCATGGAGATTACTGTCACTGATAGCATCCGGAAACCATTTATGAGCCAGCTGGGATGATCATTCATACCATACTTGTCCTCATTAGAGAGGAGATAATTGAAATCGCCAAAGATACACCATGGTAAGTTGGATTGCTGAGCAATGGTTCTTATAAGATCCCAAAAATCTTTTCTTATTTCTCTTTCAGGGAGCCCATAATAGCCTGTAAGACGCCATACGGGTTTATCTGCATGGTGAATTTTAACACTAATAAAATTAGAAGAGAAATTCTGCAGACACAGTCATAAGGCTTCAAGGGAATCTCCAGATCAACTTCATCTTCATCAATAGCTAAGGCTTCAATATTCAGGTTTTCCATGGTTAACAAGGTACTGGACAGGGAAATGAACATAGATTGGATGAAAAAAGATTAAGAACCAAATCAAGGGGTCAAAGGATCAAAGGAAATAAAGGATAGACATCTCACATGGAGAGAAACTTCTTAACCGAGAGATAGAAAATTTAAATAATAAATAAATAAATAAATAAATCTCTTAAAAAAAAAGTAATGTTATCTCTTACAAAATAAATCTTGGTATAAAATTTTCAAATTCTTTACAAAGAAAATATTAAATAAAAAATAGATATATTTAATGTCTTAAAAAAAATCATACTTAAACTAATCAAATCAAAAAATTAGCTATCATTTAAAAATAAAAAATCAATAAAAATATTCAAAAATTATTTTTTGAATTATTATTTCTTTTAAAGAAGTAGGAAGATGTTATAGGAGAATTTAAAATTATAAAAAAAAGTATTATGAATTCATTAACCAATCCACATACACGTTATTAATTATAATTATAAGTTATGCATAATGAATCAGAATAAGAGATGTGAAATTCTTGAAACCTTTTCCACTTAATCATAGAAATAATATCTAGTTTTTGGTTGACTTCTAAAACATAAATCCTTAAGTTAAGAAAATTAATTTCTGAAATATTGTTTATTTTTGTTCTCAAATCTAAAAATTAATTTCTAAAACTCATGGGAATAAGTTTCAAAAATTAATTTCTGAAATGAATACAAGCGTTCGATAAACAGAGAGTGAGACGTTTTTTCCTGAGGCTCAAGAAACGCTGATTTTGCATACAACTACTCTTTGTTTCTTTCTTTCTATTTTTTTGTTTGATATATGCATACATTACTGATTACTCAATGCATGAAAATGGACGCGTGATAGACAGCTATCATGGCGTGACGATGGGTGCTCCCTTGCAATTGAATGTTGGCATATAAATGAACTGCTTTATTTTTCTGTGTACAGAACGTTTTAATGATTATTTTACGTGATTAATTATATATCAAATTTTAATCTAAATAATCATTTTCATTTTAACGTGTACATAAAATTATTACCAAAATATAAAATTTAACTCAATTATCACACATTTGGAATGAATAAGAAAAAAAATTGTGCAAACAAGAAGAAATACAAAAGTTACGTTCTGAAAATGAATTTTTGAAATTTATTCTCATGAGTTTTGGAAATTAAGAAAAATAAAAAAAAACAACGTTCTGGAAATTAATTTCTTGAAACTTTTCTTTTTTGTTAACAGTTACATAAGTCAAGTTTTAGAATTGTAATTTCTAAGTCCTGGAAATTAATTTTTGGAAGGAGAAAAATACATAAATGATTGTGAGGGAATAAAATTAACGTAGAGTTCTGATACTTTTGATAGGAAGAAGATTATGGGAGAAAATAGGTGACAGTGATTTAGAGGATAATAAAGTTATAGGATTTTGATATAAAAGAAATATTTAGAGTAATAAAAAAGAGAGAAAAATGGAAAATAGGTACGCTAAATAGTTTTGACATGTAGTTTAGCGACTGAGGTATGGCATAGGTTTTTAATTGTCAGGAAATAAAAGTTGCGGAAGCTTCAGCTCATTGCTTTTGCTCCACAATGCAATATGTTCTCACCCTTGAATATTGTGAAGCGTTGAAGTAAGCCACATTGAATAATGTAGTAGCTTTACTATCTTTGCATATTCAGGATAACAAAACAATATATTAAATTAGGTTTGCTTTTTTTAAGCACAAGCACGTTATGGGACTGTGAGAATAATATCTTGAAAAAATTAATTATTCATTCACTTTTTTTCCATCTTATTTTTATTTTATGTTAATTTTATCTTTCTCTTATTATTATTTTTATTATTATTATTATTATTCATATTTATCATTTTCTTTTTCTATTTTTTTCTTTTATCTGTCTCTTTTCAATTCCAATCTACCCAAAATGAGGTGAATGAATATAAACAGTCTAAGATCTTCTAGAATTCATACCCAGGAAATGTATAGATTTTTAAAACAGATATTGATCCTCTCTTGCAAATTTTCTATATAGCTCTGCATGCCCTATCTGGCTTTGGATTCTGGAAATGAATTTTAATATCTTCTATATTAATTAAATGTTATGTATTATTCTATTTATATATAATTAATCATTCAAAGTTTATTAATAATAATATTAAAAAACTTATGATTGTTTAAATTAATAGGTGTTTGAATATATAGAATATTATAATTTGTTTAATAAAAATATTAATTTATTTATTTGGTGTTTTAAACTTTCATTTGACAGCATTATATGTTCTTTTAAAAGTTATAATTGTCATTCAAATAACATGAAAGCAGTCATCCTATTAGGTATTATACATAAAAATTGAAGACTATTCTTATGTCTTTCAATATTCAGAATATCATAGTATTAACTTGATAAAAACAAATATTTGATCAACTAAATTATTGTCAAGTAATAGTAAATTAGCAGTTTAGTTTGTAAATCTCTACTAAAAATATTTTTAAGTTTACAATTTAATATTTAATAATCAGTTTCACTCAATGAGAAAAAGCAAAAAATAAGACAAAAAAAAAAAACTGTTTCTCTTCAAAACTTTTAGCGACAGGCTTTCAAAGGATAAAATTTAAGATAAAGATTTTAAGTGGTTTCATTAATTGCTAACTAATGTTCAATTAGAGAACATAATTGTGTATTTTAATTTTTTAGTCGTATAAATTTTTTATAAAATTCACCTGCGAAGTTAATGTGTAAAGAAAACGTCACAGTTATTAAAGATTTTCTTTTTCTAGTTTTTTCCTCTTTTTAATTTTCTACATATCATTATATACGTTAAAAATTGACCCTTTACACATGGGATGGGTTCTTTAACGGGAAAGATCAAATAGTTTGTTGGCAGGCATGCATGGAAGAAAGATATAAGCCTGGAGCTTGAGAAGATAACGCACATGCCATTATAAATTTATAATTTATGCATAACAAAGCCAAATATGGCATGTGTCAAATGGGTTGCCTACCTATTAGTATCTTTTAAACATTCATGACCACATATATAAATAGTGATGATCCAACTTTTTACATTTACACATATTGAAAAGAGAGAGAAACGACATGTTTAGACTGATCGTAAGTTGAGTTGAGATAAATTTATTTATGTTTTTATTTATTTCAAAATTTTGATAAGAATAATTTTATTAATTTGAACTTGAAATCATTAAGACTCTAAAATATATTGAATAAAATTGGATAAACTTAACTTATCGTTGACATTATAAACTAATCTTTAACATTATACGTTATTAAATTGTGAAGTTAAAAACAGTATGTAATTATAATTAAATTACATTTGAACAGTTTAAAGTATAACTTGAACATGTGTTGAAAATACATCAATGTTAATTTTTTAAACTTAAGTCCATCAAAAGTTGATTGCCAAGCCAAATTATTAAAGGCGAAATGGGTCATAAACACTAATAAAATGTAAGCCACTGTTTTAAAAATTTAATTGAAATGCATAAATTATCTAAACAATATTTAAATTTAATTCCATATCATTATAAAAAAATTGTTAATTTTTACTTATTAACTTTAAGAAATATCATTTGACCATCTAACTTTTATAAGTCAAAAAGGTGAAGGAAGAAGCAGATAAAAGAACTATAAAATAGGTGCACAAGTAATAATTTATCATGATATTGCCAAGCTGGTCAATGCGTGCTCGTGGCGGTGGCAAGGTGTGTGTAAGCTTCGGCACGCAACTGCACATGACGCGGAGCCTTCTTGTTTTGGTATATTATTTGACGAATCATAGTATCAAATTTAATTTAGTAAGAGTAAGGTTGTTTATTTAATTATTTCTATCACATTGTACATGTTCGTATTCATTTATTAATATCAGATCTAAGAATCTAGCAACTACAAGTAGGAATACCTGCAAGCCGAACTGATCATACTCAAAGATACAACAGTATTAGCTGGTGTTCAGTGCTCACAATGGCTACTCCTACTTGTGTGTTCTATTTGCTCTTCCTCTTCATTGTTTCACCCTCTTTGTCAGCATCAAATGAATTTCCTAAGACTGGATTCATCTCCCTACCAGTTAACATAGATCCAACCACCCATCAGTACATCACATCAATAGGCATAGGAACTCCACGAAAAAACATGAATTTCGCCATCGATCTTTCGGGGAAATTCCTGTGGTACAATTGTGGTAGTCATTACAATTCCTCCTCTTACAACCCTATCAGCTGTGACTCCCCAATATGCCCCCAAGATTCATCATGCAGTGGTTGCAGTGCTTTTCGTAAGCCAGGGTGCACCAATGACACCTGTAGTCTTCACGTTGTTAACCCTTTTGCTGACACCACTTTCGGCGGTGACATAGGTCAGGATTTCCTCTTCATGAAAGAAACAAAGTTACCTCGCACCTTTCTCTCTGTCTGTGCAGACCCTGATCCTGTTATATGCACCACCCCTCTCCTTGTGGGACTTGCCAAAGGGATTCTAGGCCTTGCAAGGTCCAATCCACTCGCGTTACCGTTTCAGATCTCATCTTCGTTTAACGTTCCTCCTAAGTTCATTCTTTGTTTACCTTCTTTGGGTAAGGGACACCTTTTCATTGGTGGGAGACCAAGTTCCTCTATCACGCTTTCCTAAACTGGATTTGGTGGCTCTTCCAGTGACGAATACTTCATTGGTGTCAACTCAATCACTATCGATGGCAAGCCTGTTAAGTTTAGGACTTCTTTTCTGTCCCTTGATGAAAAGGGCAATGGGGTTACTAAAATTAGCACCTTGAGTCCTTACACTGTGTTGCACCACTCCATTTACAAGCCCTTTGTTAAAGGTTTTGTAAGGCTGCAAGGGCCAGAAAAATAAAGAGCGTGGAATCTGTGAAACCATTTGGGGTGTGCTTCGATGGCAACACCATTGCGGATAGAGAAGCTGTGCCAGCTATCAATCTAGTGATGGGAGGCCGCTTTGGGAATGTGAATTATGACATATCTGGCCACCATTCCATGGTTGAAGTGAAGAAAGGTGTGCTGTGTTTGGCATTTGTTGATGGAGGTAAAGAGGAAAAAACTGGTGTTGTTCTTGGTGGGCATCAACTGGAGAATAGAATTTTGGAGTTTGATTTGAGTACATCAATTCTAAGCTTTAGCTCCTCCCTTGTGCTTCAAAATGCAAGCTGCTCAAATCCAGCTTCTCTTTAACCTGACATCATTAATCATTAATATACGTAATTTTGTATCTTTAGTTTCGTGAAAAATAAAAGGGCCTACATGGTTCTGCCAAAGTTGATCGAGCGGATTTTAAGATGAAATCCTAAATCTTAAATTTCAAGTGTATTTTGGCTATTTACTTTTATAGATAATTTTTTTTTTCTTCATGCACTGTTCGTATGAATTAGTAAACTAAAATGCCAACCTCTTTTTATATCCACTACAAGCCACGTGATAGGTTTCCCTTTCTAAGTAAAACGAGAGAAAAGAAAAATAAATAAATAATAAATAAATAACTTAAATATTAATTAAATTTCTAAAAAATAATATATTTTTTATTTTAGTCTTTTAAATATTATTATTATTTATTTTAATTTATACTATCAAGTAACAATATTAAATTATGTTAAAATAACGATTTTGAAAGTCTGATAACTTATTATCTCATTTAGAAATCAAATACAATAGTCACCTATAATTTTTTATTAAACTATATTTTTAAATATTTATCAATTTCAAAAAGTTAATAATGTTAAACTAGTTAATAAAAGATTTTAAAATATAATTTAACAAAGACTTATAGATAAGTAAGTATCTTGTCAAACTCTTTGATAATATAATAAGTCATTAGACTATCAAAATCATTGTTATGACATTATTTAAAGAATAATAGAGACTAAAATTAAAAAATAACTTAACAACATAAACCTAATTAAAATTAAAGAACTAAAACAAAAAAAAATTAGATGACCAAAATTAAAGACTAAATTAATATTTAAATTTAAATAAAAAGAGAAAAGTATAGGACAATTTGAAGGATCTGAAAATCATTAGAGAAGAGGGGAAAAAAATCCTTTAAGACATCATCACTTGTTAGGTAAAAAATTTTGTTATAAATATTATTTCTTTCATTCATCTTAATCATTCAATAGAACCTAAAAATTAATAAAAGGTTTCACTCAAAATAACACGTACTAAAGAGGCTTTGGAAAAGAAAATCTCACTTCAATGAAAGAGAAAATTTTATAAGAAAAATCTAGAATGTTTAGCCACAATATTTGGTGAGATTATTACTATTGTATTTTCATTACTTTTCATAGTATGATATTTTTTCTATTGTATTAATATACAAAGTGTGAAAAAATCAAACTTAGGAATAATAAACTATTCAATGACTTCGTATTAGGCGATTTTATTTGTCATTTTTTTCAATAATTGACATCAAAGTTTTTGCTCATTACATAGTTTAACTTGTGTCATTTACTCTTCAAAAAAAATTGTTATGTTATTCACAATAGAAAAAGCCAACATTTATAATGTGAATAATGATGAGTAACTCAACCTCTAAAACTACTCCATTTAAAAGTCCAAAATGGTGGACATCTTCTAATAAGATTTGTATTGACCTTTGCAAAATGGAGGAAAGAAAGAAGTCTAATGCTTACTAGACTTTGATGAACAGGAAAACAAATAGACAAAGCCAACAACGAATAGACTTATAGCTAAAAATAGATTTGTCATCTAATAAGAGTTTATGTTTGAGTTTATATCTGGCTTGACTAGACTAAGTTTTTCAAGAAATAAACTATATCAATATTTTTATAGGAGTCTATTTAATTAAAAATATCACATTTTAGTTCAATCAAAAAATATTTTTAGATAAATCTATTTAAATAAATATAATTTTTTTAGTATTATTATTATTTTAAAATTTTATAATATATTAAAATTATATATTTATTTATCTTTTTAAATATTAAACATGTTGACACACATAAAATGTCAAACTTATAAACTTATTAAATGATACAAATGAATATCTTGTATAAAGGTTTGAATGCAAACTAAACTTTTAAATAAATTAACATGAAAAATCATACTAGATCTTAAAAATAAATTGATGTCATATAAATAAAATTGATTCAACCCTTACAATGGCTAACTAACTAGTATATGTTCCTCTTTCATGGCTTCCGTAATAGTGATTTTAATTTTCATAATTTTTTTCTTTGACTGTTAGTCAATTAGCACATTTAAGGATATATCATGCCTATCTAAAAACTTTAATAAAATAAATAAATCTTTAAGTAGGCTAATGAACTAAGGATGAAATATAATATCTTCAAATTTTTAAATGATGAAAATTAAATAATCCAGACATATTTTACAATGGACTTTCTTTACATAATAGGTTCATGAATGATATCCTTAATGAAGGAACATTCTTAAAAACACAAGAGTTTAAAGAAACCTTTCATTTGATTGTTGACATATGCAAAGCGGCAAAAAAGATAATATAACAACAACCCCTCCCTGTCCCCCTCCAAGGCAATCCTCCTAAGAGCATTTTATTTTTCTCATCACTATCACTTCTAATATTTTTCCTCTAGCAACCTCCACCATTTCTCTTCTTTTTCCAACCATTACTTTCAACTCCTTCACTTTGCTAGTTGTTCAATTTATTTGGTTACTAATGGCACTTTTTTTGGGTTATTATCCTTTCACAACACATTTCTCCCTTTCAAATGAACTTGTTTTAGCCATCTATTACAACAATATCCAAATCATTATAGTTTCTTTAGACAATAATGCTCTACTCAAAATTTATGTCTTTATGTGAGGTCCATTACACAATACCGTTTTACTCAAATTCATTGTGAATTATCTTGGATTGTCTCTATTTGGTTTGGGTTGTTTTGGAAAAGTGTTGATCCGAAGGGAATAACAAGAAAAAAAAAGTGTGAAAAAGTCAAGGCTTTAGAGTTTATCATGCTTTTAATAATAGGGAGACATTTTATCATGTTGATAGTCTTAAGATTGCTACTATTTATAGTTATTTTAGCTTCAAATGTAAGTACCTAACTTGTTTTTGTTTAGTTATTGAGTTTCTTATGACGTTTTTTTTATTTAGCATCCTACAATTTTATAAATGTTATGGAATATTTTTAATTAATTATATTTTAAAAAAATTGATTAATGAGATGGTTGCAAATACATATTATCAAAGAACATATAAAAGTCTATTAACGGGATTCAAAAATTCTTCATTATTTTAGAAAAAGAAATGTATTCTGAAGGTTACTCTTCTTCATAATCAAATATATTATTTATTATAATATTTACTTGCTGCTATTTTAATTAATAGTTTTAGTAAATGTTTTACAATTATATTTTAACCAGGCTAAAATAATTAAAATAATTTATAACTAATTAGTTTTGGAAAATATCATGAATTTAATTAATATGCAAAGGTGCGTGACTTAAAATGAACTTAGTAAGCTCAAATATTAAAAATTTGGTTTAATAAAAACTTAAAAATCATTGTACATGTTAAAAATATTTAGTCCAAGGGTAAATGAAATAATTGGGTGAGAGTAAGATTAAATTAAATAATATTTAGTCCAGGGTTAGTGTTGAATTAGATTGAGTTAGTTGAGTGACAAAGAGATATAACCCCAAAAGGCCGAAACACATCTCTGAACTGAATATACGATACTGAACTTTTTTTCTTCTTCTTCCTTTTTCTGATGGGTTGAAGCCCAACCCACTGGCTTTATATTTTTTTCTTTCTTAGTTTGGTGGGCTGGATGACCCGTAATGGAAGCCCAATAAAAGTGGAAGGTTAGGTGCAATCCAACGGTGAAAGAGAACCCTTGCGTTTTATTCGTCAGATGGAAGTTAGTCGAATGCGAAATGCGAAATCGCAAGGGGAAGGAACTGAACTTTCACTGTCACAACTGCATGAAATCCTGACCATTAAAATTAAATTATATATATTAAATAATAAAACAAAATATAACTTGAAAAATTTTGGTCCGTTAAATGATGACTGGAGGACCCTATTAGTTGAAAAAGCAACTGCAGAGTATCCCGGTCCTTTTCTTTTTCTCTGCAGCGACGTCATAAGTTGGACATTGTTTTATTTTAATTATTTGTCTAACTTATTATAATTATTTACTCATCTTCCCAAAATTTATTTTTTAAAATTATATATTAATTAAATAAGAAAGGATAAATTTTCTGAAATCTAATTTAAATTGTAAAACTTTGTTTATAACTTATCTTATAATTTTAAATATCTTTCCATCTAATTTATTTCTTTTCTATCTCAATAGTTTTTCTTAAAATTATGCCTTAATATCAAACAGTTTTTGCTTTAATTATATGTTTGTATGTGCGTTCTTTGAGTAAAAAGTGTTAAAAAAAAGTCAAAATAATGATAAAATAATATTTTATATGACAAAAATCCAAAATTTTATTCTATTCAGCCTTAAATTCAATATATAATATATTCTCACGATAAATAATTATTATAATAATTACATATTTTCTATGATATTAATTATATGATACAATATGTTTTTAATCTCTTGAAATTAAGATACTTTTTATTTTTGCTTTTTTAAAAATTATTTTTAATCCTTAAAGATTTATCTTAAAAGTTTAATAATTTTTCACGTTACCAAAATAT
>JAMLFT010011639.1:0-10940 GCA_026544285.1 Pachyrhizus erosus | reverse complement strand
CTTAAATAATAATCTAATAACATCATATTAAAAATTAATAATTTATTATGTCATAAAAAATTTAATAAAATAATTAAAAATAATTTTTTTTTAATCTATTTTTAAATTTATAAAAAAAGTATGTAACTATCATGTATTAACAAGATGACAAGCCAATGCATTAAAAAAAAGTCTTTGAAAAAATAAATTAAAAATTAAAATAATAAAAACACTATTTATCATATATCAAAATAATATTTAAATCAATAAAAAAAACCAATACAATTGACAAATGATTTTATCTTCTTAAATATGTGCTCATAATTCAATGAAGATGTTGTTTATAAAAGAGCATACGTTAAAAAATAATCTATAAATAAATCTCCTTACTTCAGAAGATTAATCTCTAACTCTATCAACTTTTGTTAATGAAACGTGTTTTGTGAATGGATTGGACCAATAAACTATTTAATAATAAATAAATAAAACAAAATTGCTTGCATTCCAGGTTTCAAATGCTGGAAAAGAGAGAAGAGGAAAGGCAGAGTAAGCAATGGATTTTGCAAACTCCCAATTGTATCTTCCACTATTCTTCTTCTTCTTCTTCGCCATATCTCCCATTCGCGCATCGTAAGCTCCAATTTCTCTCTCTCTTTGAATCTATTGTTTGGTTTAAAGAGCGCATCTTGAGTTCCTGATTGCTGATCCATAAAATTGCTTCGATCCAGTTTACCTTAAATTTGTAATCTTTTGGTCCTTATTTGAACTGGGTAGGGATTGGAACAGCGAAGAGACTCAACATGGAAATGGGGTTGGGCGCAGAGTTCTTCTGAGTTTCAAAGAAAAGGCCTCAGGAAGTAACATTACCTTTGAATGTGCTCCTTCGGGCCCCTGTGTCCCCTGCCTCTACTCTGAGAAGGTTCCTTTTTCTTTCGCCCCTAAAATTGGGGTTTGATCTTATACTAGTATTTTTTATTCCCTAAGATAATTGGAGTTTCTCACGAATAGGGGTTTGCTACTGAGAATTTGATTTTATTTATTTATTTTATGTCATCTATGGTTGCATTCTGGGTTTGGAGTATCAAGCATTTGATTGTTCGCTGTGTTACTACTGTTGTTGAAAGATAATTGAATAGCATAAGTGTAGTTATTCTATTTTGCAGCTATCTAGATCATCAAGCTGTGTTAGTGTGAAATTGAAGGTTGATGAGATGTATGAACAGCCTATGAATATATATCTGACTATAGTTTCTGTTCTATACTATTCAAGTATTTGTTGATTTAGGATCACTTTGACATAAGGAATCTGAGGAGATTATATATGTTTGTAAGATTTGTTCATGATGCCTAGCTTTTGAAGATGTTGATGTGATGTCAAATGGCTAGAGAATGAATGGGCTCATCAATGAAATGGGATTCAAGCTCATAATATTGGGTTTTCCTAATCCAAAAGAAGTTTTGTAAAGCTTTTAAAAGATTTAAGCTTCTTTTTATGTCTATGTTTGGGATTGCACTGATAAGCTCTCTGTTGCATGTTCGCTTGGTCTTTGCTTTTGTGATCTACATGATATGTTTTTGCTTAGTAGTTTATTCATTGGCCTCTTTATTTTTATCTGCAAGCTTTTCTTGGGGGTTGTAGGGTGATGAGAAATACCGATGCAGTGAGACTGGCTACCGAATTCCATTCAAATGTGTGGAGATTAAAGATTCAATGAAGGATGCAAAGAAAACAAAGTCTCAAAAAGGTCGGTTGTCTTTGGAAATTTCTGATGGTATTGCAGAATCTCATGAAGTGTCACACGTTGCTGGAGAGATCAACCCTTCACAATCACATAGAAGATTAGTGGACGATTCATCGTCTTCAGATAATAGTTCACAGGCTTACATCACTTACAGAAGCTGTATAACCCCAGTTAATGAAGAGAAGTTGTCGGTGCTTAATTTTGAGGTAATCTTCAGCTTTTAGCTTACTCCTATTCTTACAGTTGATTAGTAGCTTTTGAAAATGGTTGATTGGGAAAGTAGAATCATACGGTGTATAGTTTATTAGTATCAGCTGTTGAACTGTTATATATCCACATTAAAGGATGAACTTGTGTTGTCAGCTTCTGTTAGGTATTTGGTTCTCTAAATTTCTGGGAATATTATGTACTTGCAAACCATGTGTGTGACATTAATCAAAGGACAGCTGGATGAATGAGGCTCTCACCAAGTGATATCTTGAGAGGGTTGATGTACACAGCCTTATCCCTGCAAGTTGAGGTTGTTTCTAGGATTGAATTTGTGAACTTCACTTCAGAAGGCAGAACCTCAGCATAATATGCATAATAAATTAACAAATAATTATCATTGTCTTGAGTTGATCTGCTATAAAAAAGTTTTCACTTTTCAACATCTTTTAATGTGAGGGTCTGGTGGTAAATGTTTGAACTAGCAAAGCAAAGTGTTATTAATTAGATCCTGAGTCACATTCTTCAGATTCTACTAGAAAATAGTTTACTATCAGCATGTGGTAAGTTTTTCCATGTGTTCATGAGCCATAAGCACTCAAGTAATTATTGCAATATGCTTACAAAATATCCAGTTGGGTTTGCAAATTAATGAGGCATTAGCATCTATTAATAGTCATGAGGTAGATATTGGATCCGCTGATGATGTTCCATGTCTGAAAGATTTTATCTTCATCTCATTTTAGTAGCTGTCCATCGTACTTGACTTGGCATTATAAGGAGACTGAGTGCTTCATGTTGTTCTTCTTCTTCCATCTAGTTTTCTGCTTTATAGTACTGTTAGTTTGTTGGTATCAGAACTAGTCCTCACTCGTTGATTCATCTCTTCCATATTGCTTCATACATATTTCCTACCAAATCGCCTCAGCAATGGGGTATCAATGTACTTTTCTCCTCCACAAGCATCAAAGGGACTCTAATATCCCTAAATATCAAGTCATAATGTAAATGAAAATACTAACTTTACTGGGTCACATCCATGTAGTGTTTGATGCTTTGAGATTGTTACTCTAACTTTGTTAGTTCTTAGATAATCAATGAATTTAGTAGTAACAATTTTCTGAAGTCTTCTATTATTTTCCATGTACATTTTTTCTGTCAACTTATCATGATGGGTTTAAACATGAGTTTGTGTCTACATGGATGTGAGAATATGCAGTGCAATCATTGTCCAATTTGGAGAAAGCATATGATTATTTCTGTTTTCAGCCGCCTTGACCTCTATGTGTAGATATTGTGAAGCATTGATTTTGCATGACCGTTACATAATCTACATTTAACAAGTTGATCTACATATGATAAACAACAAGGTTTTTTATGTTAATATCAATGTTCTTATGTGCAACACTTTATACAGGGGGTGGTGATTTTTTTGTTACTAATTAGTGGATCAATCACACACCTGAGAAAAAAGAAGGCCGCATATGTGTCAGGTTATGTAGCAGGAAGGGGTCAAAACAACTCTCGATTTTGAAATTGAAGCCTAATGAATGATGTGGCATTTGTACTCCATATTGGTTGTAATAGGTCAATTGTGGGATTTAGTGGTCTCCTTTGTATTTTTGTAGTGATTTAAATGCAGTATAGTGTTACTGGCTTTCGGTATCTTTGCACTTCTCAAAGTCATGGATGGACCACAGTGTTCATGGTATTATTCATTGCATTTTGAGGTCATATAGTTTGGGTCATTTCCGACTAATTTATTGGAAGAGGATTTTTGGGATTCTTTTTTTCAACGAGTCATAACTTTTCTTGTGGGATTAAATAACTTTTTGGGTTTTATAAAATAGAGTTTGTTGTATTTTATTTTTTAAAGATTTTTTTATTTTAGTCATTTAGATATTTTTTTTAATTCTTATTTAGAAACTAAAATAAAAAAAATTAAATCTAAAACAAATAAACTTTAATGGATTAAAATTAAAAATATCTTATTTTATAAGAATCAAAAAGTTATTTAGGTCTTTGTTGTATAAGTATTTTATGTTTTTTTTATCCTTTTCAAATGTTAGTTTAAAGATTTTATATTATCAATTAATTAAAAATGATCTTAGATATGATTTTGAAAAGTATCATTCTAAAAGTTATTATTAATAGTTAAAATTTATTAAAAAAATTATAAAATCATGAATGAAATTGAAATAAAAAGTGAGACTTACAAAATTGTGATTTTTAATAAATTATAAATAATAATAGAAGATTTAAAAGAATATGTTAGAGAATTTGATGGTTAATATTTTTTTTTATGTCAAAATATACTTGAATAATAGTATAAAAAATTATATTGTTAGTGTATTTTAATTAATATTTTTTATATACATAATTTTATTAGGCAAAGATAGCTAATGCCTTAAGGTAGTCAAAGAAATTGAAAATGAATAGCTTTTATTAAAAATGTTATTAATGTTCTTCACTGTAATTCTCAACACATTGTAATGAAAAATAATAATTATTGATTCCTTAAAAAATGTCTTAAGAAGCTGGTCAATATTTTAATCAACATTAAGCATAATGATTCGGGCAGGGTAGGGGTTTGCTTGACAAATGTTAATAGTACCAGTGGTCCAAGTTGGAAATAGAAAAACGCATGTGATCCAAATAAGAAGAAGAGGCAGAGGAAGCACGCTGAAAAGTGCAAACCGGCCCAGGTTTTATGCACTTCCTAACTAATAAAAAATTAGAGACGGTGGAAAATTTTTAAATGAAATCCTGAGTTGTAGTTTAATTTTTAAATTAATATTTCCGGTATTTTAGTTTTTAAGATTTAATAATTTTAGACCTAATTTTACAAAATGACACTTGTTTGAATTTTTTTTAATGCAAAACAATAAAAATAAAAAACTAAAGTAAAAAGAAATTTAAATAACCTTTTTACTAAGTCATAAAATAATAAAGTATTTTTAAAAATTTTAAGAACTATAGTTCTATTTTAGATGATTTTTAATTGTAAATTTTAAAAAAATTTAAATAACCAAATTTTTATTTTAAAATTTAGTTTAATTTTATCTCTAATTTGTATTTTTAAAATAAATTTATTAAAGTATTTTATTTTATTAAAATTAGTTTAAGGATAACGGTATTAATGACGACGACGACGATAATTATGTCAATAATAATAGTAATGACAATAATAATGGTATAATGATAATGATGACCATGAAGCTAATGATACTAGCAGTAATGAATAAAGTTATGATAGTGGTGTGATAGTAGTAATGTTAATAATGGTGATAGTCATGATAATAGTGGTGTTAATGTTTATGATAATTGTAGCAAAATTAATGTCAATATCTATTGATAAGAGAAGGATCATCCTTAAATAAATATTTTTTAAATTAAAAATTAAATTTATTTATTTTGTTTAAAAAACAAATAAATAATATTTTTAAATTAGATTAAAAATTATTTTAAATTCATTTTTTTCATACACATATTAACTTTAAAATATATTTAAAAAACAAAAAATAAAAACTTATAACTACCAAGGCCTAAAATATTTGATTTATGCCCTTTCTAAGACTAATTTAAAATTATTGCCTTTATTGGACACGGAAAATGGAAAGGACAACAATGTCAGAAAGCAACTTCGATTACCGCGGCTTCTTTTCTGGCCTTCTGCTGTATCTTTTCTGACCTTTTCTTTTTGAGTTTTGATATTATAATTTTACGAAATTTGTAAAATCAATCCTCATGCACATCGTGAGTTTTCATATCTTTCGAGTGTAAAATTAATTCTTAATTAGGACATAATCCCAGAAAACAATCACATAGCCTCTTAACACTTAATACTGCAAAATTACCTCAACCACTTAAACTAGTTACTTACAAAAAAGAAATTAATTGGTACAAATTAGAATTCCACTTTAATGTTTTACTCATAATTTTATTATTTTTAATGAAATTTAACCAACAATAATAAGTGTATTATAAAGCGGTTTGGTAAAAAAAAATCACTTTTAAATAAGATTTCAAAAGTAATAAAAATAAGTAACATAAATTAAATCAAACATGCATAAAATATATAAAAGTTAACATGAAACAAATTACAATCAGTAAATTTTATACAAATGTAAAGATAAGTAAACGTATGGCTTCTCATAAAACCATTTAATTAAATTTCAATCAAGCACCCATTTTCTATTTTTCAATGAAGAAAATTGACTAATATATCCTAAGGTGGTTCTTGATTTATTTTTCATTTTTATTTTTATTTTTAATTAATGTTTCAGTCAAAAACTACAAAAAAACACTTTTTTTGTTGTTTCTTATTTTAAAGATTTTGTGAAAAAATCATTTCCAATCATTTTCTTCACAATTTTAAAAATAGAAACTAAAATAAAAAAAAAAAGTAATATTTTATAATTAATAATTAAATGTGCTCAAGGAAAAAAAAACAAACACAACCTTAATTCCCTATTTCTCGAGTTTCGAAGCAACGTTTCCACTCAACCCTCTACCTCTTATATCATATTATCATTCAATTACGAAAAAAATCAACACCTGCATATGCACCATCAGCAGTCTCAAATGAACATGATGGTCACAACCCAAAAATCTGCTCTCTAACTTGAGATTTAATTTAAGAAAAAATTACAGCACAGGATATACCATGTTATTGCCGCTTCCTCCTATCAAAAATATACAACACCAATTGTGTCAATTCTGTTTGTTCCTTGTCCAAATAAGACGGCAGCAGCAGCAACAGCAGACAAACTCCAAAAGAAAGAATTATGTTGATGATAACCGTCCACTTAAACAGTGAAACTCTTCTCTCCTTAAAGACACATCTACAGTAACAGCAGAAAGCAGTAACTACAAACAAAGGGATATATGAAGTTACAAAAAATAATCTGGAGTCTTTCGTGTAGTGTCAGGCTCAATTTGTCTGGGAGCTGGATCAAACTGCAGAAAATTCTGATCCATATTCTCTCCAATTTCCAGTATGGCAGCCATATTCCCACATCGGTAACAGTAATTAGGTGCACTAAAAACAGTCACCACATTCTTGTCCTTAAAGATTCATCAAAATAACAGTCAATATCAATACATATAATGTAATGGGTATCCTTAAAATAAAAGAAACCAATACTGATACTGAATCAAAATATTAGATCAGTCAGTCACCTGGCACCAATTATATCCTTCCATGACAAGCTGGTGAGCTCTAGAAATCAGGGAGAGACCATTGGTATGATTGAACTGAGCAGCTATATCCTGTCCAAATGTATATCCAGCACCACGTGGAGATATTCCCCAACCACAGCGATCATCTGGATCAGACCACAAGAGGTCACACATTGGTCCTTCATGTGGAACCTGCATAGCACAGTTACAGTTGTCACTTGTCAGGCAAGAAATCCAATTAATTTTGTCAATATAGTTTTAGGAAAGTCATATATACAGGAATGAAATTCCATAATGGAATAGAATGGGACATCCTAAAAAGTCTAAAGCACCTGACAAGACTCAAATAAACAATTGTTAATTCAACCAAATAGAAAGAGAAAGCAGACATCATAGCAAAACCTAGACAAAATGAAACATTTGCATAAAAATGTTCTACATATCAAATAATTCGTAATTGCAAGAGCTTACAATAATCATTTAAAAACACACAAACCTCCTGTATGCGATCCAAGGCACGGATATTATCAAGTGTATCCAAAGATGGTGAGAGACCTCCATGCAAACAGAAAATCTGTAATATACAAGGATGTTAGACACTGGCATAAGGTAGTCAAGCATTCTGCAACATATTTAACTCGTACCTGACTTTCAATGAGGGCAGTCAAAGGTAAATAATCAAACAAGTCGGTAAAGAATTTCCAGACATTGGCATTGCCATACTTTCTCAAGCATTCATCGTAGAAGCCATACCTGAAAGCAGGTCAAGGATATAGAAAAAGAGATAAGCAAATAAGTAAACTATAGTTAGAATAAACCTCCTTGTATTTCTTGTGTTCTAAGATATCTTTTTCATTATTACATCCCCCTTCACAAACCACTCATAAACTGGCATTCATAAGCATAAACCATGTAATGCATAACTACTCATTCATTCAGATGCACACAACGAGCCAGTTGTCACATTTTATTTAACCAACCCTCGGCATCCATGTACCAGGTCCATTTCAATTTGAGTAATAATTTCATCATTCAGTCACCATGTACTTAACAACTATTTTCATATGTAGTGAAAAATTACTATGATACTAGCCTCAGCAGTCAGAATGATGGACTGTTGAGGCTCATTAGAACAAAATACATCTATTTGTATACTAAGTCACTTGTATTTTATAATGTCCTAATACTAAGAAAATATGCTCCAAGAAAAAGAAGAATCACATAACCAATTGTGAACGTTGGGATATATGAAACCCATGGGGATGTTCTCATAAAGCCAATGAATATAGGAATCGAGACTTCATATCTTATTCTCAAACTTTATGCAAGATATATTATATGCTAAATATTTGCTTAAACATGACACATCTTTACATACACAAATTACAATGAGTTATTTTGAGAAACTCATAATGAGAAGAAAATGTTCTTACACTTGTGTGATTTGACGGCTCTCGTGATTTCCCCTAAGGATTGTAATTCTATCTCTATAACGAACTTTCAAAGCCACCAAAAGTGTAACAGTCTCCACTGAATAGTACCCACGATCTGCATAAATTTTGCCAGTACAATGAGGAAATATAGCAATTCCCAAATATGCAAAAAGTCTAATTTGAACATCATCAAAAGCAGCATAACAAAAACAGGATAATGACCAAAATTGGCACCTTATTATAGCCGAAACTGTACCATCCTTCCCTCAAAGACACGTTATGATGACACCCAGTGTTGATACTTTTATACAAACAGATCAATCACTTGTACTACTTTTATGTCCACAGCAAATTTTCTTAAAGGACTGGCTCATTGACAATTGACAATATAGACCTTCACTTCTCACTGACATTCAATCCTAAAAAATTGTTTCATCCAAACTTCAATTTTATTTGTCCATCCACAGTTTGATTAACATTTTTGCTTTTCTGTCATCACTCTTCCAGCATACAAACGTAAAAGTATTAAGAATACCACATCAAGAAGGGCTATTTATAATTTATTCAATTTTTAGTGCTCAACTAACATCTCAACATTACTTCATTGGTTGCAACACTCTGATAGAAACCACACTCCCATAACAAAATCCAATAACTACATTTCCAATTCTAACCAGCCCTTACCAAAATTCTATCACTGACACATGGCAATCATTCTAGCAAAAAACAGGCAGGGACCAGGAAAAAAACAAGCTTCGCCTAACAACTCTACTTTCAGCAAATGCTAGTTCAGCGCCTAACCAAAACAAGGAGCTCAAAAATTGACGTTCATGTAATTTCAACAGTGGAATCATGTTAAACACACAGCATAAAACCCAGACACACAAATAACCAAGTTTAGTTCACAATTTACACAACAAATAAGTCGAGCATAAACCAGCTAGTAGAATAAGTAATAACATACAAAAACTAACAACCATGACATAATAGAAAAGCCTTAATAAAACCGATTCAAACTAGCTGATGACAGCACATCCCTCAAAATTATATTCGTAACCAACAAGTAGTTAATTTTTTATTTTTTAAATTACCCTAAACCAAACAATCAGACCTGTAGCAGTCAACTTTCCAAACGGATATAACCAGCTAAAGAAAACATCAACAAAGGCAAAACGCTACTCAAAGTCTCTGAAACATAAAAACGGCATCAAAAGCACGAAACAACAACCGTAGCATAAACTCAAAAAAAAAAAAAAAACACGGACGTTCCATCTACAAATCCAAATCCTCGCTATAGGACAAATTCACTTATAACACATAACAAAGCAGTTTGCGTTATATAACGAAACAAAACCAAACCCTATCCACATCAAATTTAGTTCATGAAATTAATTAATTGAACAAAGGAAAAGGAAAAAGAGAGAGAGAATCAGAAAAGAGGAAACTGACCTACATAATCGCCCATAAAGAGGTAATTAGTATCGGGAGCGTTTCCTCCTATCCGAAAGAGCTCGATGAGATCGTAGAACTGACCGTGAATATCGCCGCAGACGGTGACGGGGCACTTCACCGGCTGAACGTTCCACTCTTCGACGAGAATCGCCCTGGCCTGATCGCAGAGCGCCTTCACCTCGGCCTCTGGCAGAGGCTTGCACTCCATCAGATGCTCGATCTGCCGGTCCAGATCCGCGTGAGACGGCATCGTTTCGCTCGCTCAGATCCGAGATCCAAGATTCCTAACGGATCGGCGGTGTTCGGTTCGGTTACCGGAGAGTCGCCGACGGCGACCGGAGCAGCGTCGCGGAAGGGAAGGTTCCGATGCGAAGCGAGGAGGGCAAAACGAACCGTTTCGGGGACGATGGGGTTTGGCTCTTATTTTTCTTCGCTCTCTTCTCAATCATTTCATTTGGTTGCGCGCTCCGTGTGTGTTTGTTTCTGTCCTTTTCTTTTCTTTCTTCTATGTTTAACTCGGTTTTTTTCAATTATGTGTGCAAAACACAAAAACAATAAGGAATAGAGACCTAAACAAAATAATTATAAAAAAACACTTTTCTAGTTTTTTTATGTTATTTGTTTTTAATTTAATTGATTTAATCTGTGAACGAGAGAAAGGAAGAGGGAAATTGCCGCGAAGGTGGGGGAGCCTGCCATCCAGAACCTAACAAAATGAAACTCAAACGCAAATGAAATGACATGAAATTTGCTAAAATAAATTACTCAACCAGTGCGTGCATTTTTTTAAGCTAATGTATTAGTGTAAAGAATTTTATCTTTAAAATTAATTAAAATTATTGTTAATATGATTTTTAAGATAATTTTTATAAAAATTAATAAATTTATTTCATATAATAATTTGATATTGAATGAAAGTATATATTTTTTTATGATATCTGTGTAT
>JAMLFT010011638.1:0-10941 GCA_026544285.1 Pachyrhizus erosus | reverse complement strand
TATATAAAAGAGATCAAATGATTCTTAAAGTAACTTTAAGAGAGTCACTCACTATTTTTACTATTTATTTTATTGAAAATTAATTATTATAGTAAATAATTAGCTTGAACCATTAGATTTCAAAACAATTAAAATTACTGTAAATGTCATTTGATATCTCTTATACATACGTATAAATTAAAAATAAGTATTATAAATAATAATATTTTTAATTATATGATAATTTGTAATAATGTAAAAAAAAATAGGCTTAAATATGTTTTTAGTCCTTATAAAATGGACATGTTTTGATTTGGTCCCTATCAAATTTTTTCTCTATTCTTCGTCCATCTAAAACTTAAATTTCTTGATTTTAGTCCATATAAAATAAGCAAATTTTAGATTTGGTTCTTGTAATTTTTTTTAATCCCTCAAAAATCTAAAATCACTAATTTTGGTCTATAAATTTCATTTTAAGGAAATAAATAACAATTATTTTAGGAATCTATAATTTTTTTTAAGGTATTACATGTTCACATTGTATAATAGATCCTAGTAAGTGCTATCTAGGATTATCATTTGACTTTTTTCTTAACACATAAGTTGTTAATGAGTGTCACATAATAATAAAAAGCAAAAACAAAATTTTTATTTTTAAGGGACGAAAACCAAAAAAAATTATAAAGACTAAAATAAAAAATTGCTAATTTTATAGGGTCTAAAAACACATTCAAGCCAAACTTTTGTATTGCTAACGTATTTTAGTTTCTTTAAAACATATTTTATTTATTAGGCCATTAGGTCATGTTAATCAATTATGAAAAATCTTTATCTTTTAATCGATTCTCCAAATTTAGTTAAACTCTTTATTACCAAAGTAAAATATGTTTTTGCCCTAAAAAAGATGAATTTTTTTATTCCTCAAAACAAAGAAAAGGTTCATCTTTTGTTCCTCAAACTTAAAGCATGGGTTTTTTTTCCCTTTTTGGAAAATATGTCAATTTTAGTTCTTGAGGCTAACATTGTTAGGTTAAATATTGATATGGCTAATTAATTGACAACTCACAACTAATCACATATTATTTTTCGTTCCATTTGACTTAATGGTTTCAAGCTATATTTAAGAGAGATTAAAATTGAGTTTTTACATTTTAGAAATTAAAATTGAACTTTTACATTTTTAAAGGGATAAAAAAAAATTGGATTAAATGCTATAAGCATCAATTTAGTTATTAGGATATGCAAGGATTTACCTCTGACACTAATAGTCATCCACTAAAGGTTTCCTTATAACATTTATTGACCTATGGTATATTTATTGCAAAGAAGTTACCATATTTGATTGTAGAAGTGGCAATAGAAATACAAATGGTCCAAGTTCTCCTTCATTTCATCACATAACACACACCTCACTACCTAAATGATGTGATTATATTTGGCAGTCCTAAGTAGACAATTTTCATTAATGACTAACTAAAGAATAAACAAATCTTTACTTTTCTTTGTTTAGGTGTATTGTCATTCTCTCTTCGTTTTTCCTAAGGGTGTTTTAAGCAAACAAAATGATTTTTCATGGTCCTTTTTTGAACTAATGATTAATATTAGAAATATTAATGTAACCATGAGTATTCTTTCTTTATATTTTGAAAAGAGTGTGTTAAGGTTTTTCTTGTAGAAAAACTCATCGTCTAAGAAATAAGAGAGAAAATGTATATAAGGTCTTTTAGTGAAAAAAATTATGATGGAAGAAGATGAACATTTTTAACAAAGAATGAGCAGACACTTCAAAAGAGTGAATGATTATCTAGAAAAACATTGTATGACCTTGTTAACAAATATTGGACACTTTCATGCATAAACACATATTTAAGTAATCACAAAACTATATGTATATTTTTTATGAACACTTAAAGTCCAATAACATTTACATTTTGAACAAATGATAAACATTAGTTCTTCACAAATTTTAATTATCTTTGCTATCATCAAAACATTTTTAGGGGTCAAACACTTTATACATCTTTGCAACAAATTCTTCAACTTAAACTCCATGTGGACCTTGAGACATCTCTTGTTAGGCTTATAGGAGTATGATCATTATTTGTGAATCCTTTATGGCAATCGTCTCACCCTTGTAAATGGGCTCTAGTTCATAAAGTTACTTAATCATGCAATGTAAGGCCTCTTTTATAGCTTTAGTTTTTACTCCTATTGTTAAGTCATAAATTTCTTGTAATGAATCTCTTTGGACATAGGATTTTCCACCCTAGGCTTTAACCTTCTATGTCATGCCTTGACCATGTCATGCTCTTTTATTAGAATTCACAATCGGTAATTGATTTGAAGTTTGACAAACAAAAATATTTGTTGATTAAAATCATTATAGAAAGTCATCCTTTCAAATTTAGAAATTTGATACTCATTTAAGAAAACTCAACTAATTTCCACCATTAACACCTTATCATTGGTTAGGTCATTCACTTTGGTAGCCTCCTCATTAAGTTGTTTCACATACACATACAAATATTTTCTATATAATGAGTAATCTACTCACAACAAAATCTTTGATATCTCTCTTCAATTGAATCACTATTTATCTTTAGATAATTTTACGTATGTGTTCTTAATCTCTCTTTCACATCTTGATGATTTATATGGTATAATTTTTGTCTCTACACGACTTGGGTGTTCTTAATTATATTGTTTTAAATCCATTAGATTTTAAGAGTGGTAAGAAAAACACCGCCTAATAACAACCCAAAAAGACCAATTTGAACATACATTTTTTAGATAAGTATATTTAGGCTTCGAGTTGAATAAAGTAAAAAAAATGACTAAATACAAATAAAATTCAATGGGTGTGGGTTGGAAAAAATAATTTGTTGAAACTTACACTTGATTGAAAAATACACAACTTGAAAATTTTTACTGTTATTCTCTAGTAAGTAAGAATTCACATAAGACATCTTTCACACCATTTATTTGCCTAAAGGTAGTAAGCAATTGAACATGTTTAGAGTTTAGACTTATAGTCATTTCAAATTACTTTTTGATTCAATCACATCACTTGTTACCTACAACCCATGTTATTTGTATATTAAAGTCATTTAAAGTGCATTTCAAACACAAGTATCAAAGCCATTAAAAGTATGTTTCAAACTTTCAATTATTATTAAAATATGAATACTATTTTTTAGTTAGCTTCAATACATTAAGTAAAATTAATTTAACGATGCATGGATTATGAGGTAAAAACACATAACAAATTAATTGTATGGTTGAATGGAGGGCTTGGGTGGGAATCATGTAGTGCTTCTTTGGGGAAAAAGAATGGAGAGCTTGAGTTACCATCAAAAGAAAATAGAAACCAATCTTTAATGCTTTAACACTAGTTTCAATCTCATAATTAAAGAGCTTTATAATGGAACCTGAAGCTAAGCAAGATGTTGAAGTCATTCTAGCCCTTATCACCATTCACTCAAAGGATGCTCCATCATTGTGGTAGTTGGTCTTCATCTCCATTCAACCATGTAACTATATTAGCCTTCCCAATTTCTTTTATTTTTTTTATGTCGATGAAATAGATCCTTTAAGAAGAGAGTTATTATAATTAATGTTAATAACAAAGAATATTAATACCTATCTTTTTTCTAGTAGTTGAAATATAAATGTTGGAAATTAACCCACATATTTAAACCATCACATAATCAACTTACACTTGACTTAACTGAAGTGTGAGCGAACTAAAGCAAACTAATTTTTATCCATGGTTGGTTTGTTTTGGTTATGAACATTTTGGACTAAACCAAATAAAAACCAATCATTTATATAAAGGGAAATTTACTCACATAAGAATCTTTGATATCTTTTTTCAATTGAATCACCATTGATCTTAGGATGGATTTAAGTACAAATTTTTTATATCTTTTTCATATATTGATGATTTATATGTTGTGATTTGTGCTTATACATGATTTAGGTGTTCTTATTATTTCTTTAAGTCCATTAGGTTTGACTACCAACAAGGTTTGACATAGTTGGTAGATAGCTAGGTCATTTGAGCCTATTGTTGGGAGTTTGATTCCTGGTTATATACATGGAAACAAATTGAGTTCATTATCTTTCTAGTCCTTAAAATTTTTAGGATTTCTATTTTTAGTCCTAAACTTTTTTGAATGATTTAAGTTTCTTTATAGGACTAAAAGTAAGAATAGAATAAAAGTTAAGAAGCGCTAACTAGTTAAAAAAAGGTTTAGGGATAAAACCAGAAATCCTAAAAAGTTTAGTAACTAAAAAGTAGTAAACACAAAAAAAAATAATAATAAATAGGATAAGCAAAACTTATTTTAGTGATCTCCATGCTTTGAAAAAAATTAGGCTTTGATTATCAATTAGAGATTATTCTTGATGTAAACATAAAAATACAAATAATGAATTAATGATTTGTCATGCATATCTACATAATATAGGCCATTAATTTTGATATATAGGACTTAAATGACTTACTTTACTTATTTTAGAGGTATTAAACAAAAAATTAAATGATTATATTAGTTTTTAAATTTGAAACATTCATATTTAATTTGAGTTCTAGATATGTAAATACATTAATATAGTGTTTGGTAAAGAAGAAATGAAAGGAGGGTTGGAAGAGAGATTTTTTTTTTTTTATATATATAAAATTTTGTTATTTGGTTCTATTTCTAGGAAGGGAATGAAGCATAATAAAAGGAAGTAAAATTCCTCCTCATTCAATTGTTGTTCCTCTCTAATAATAGAGAGTTTTGGAGAAATGAGAAGTGTTTTAAAGCATTTTAAGTATACTAACTAAAATATCCTTATTTATATTTTGAAATCCAAAATATAATGGTATAAAAATAAATTAATATAATTTTTTTCTCCCCTTTCCTAGTGAACCAAATAAGAATACTCATAATTAAAATTTCACTTCTATCCTCTCCTTAAACAAACAAAATCATCTCTCAAAAAATATATGTGTGACTTTGTAAAAAAATTATTAAATCAAGACTATTTTCCTGAGAAGTTTTGAATATTTATAGTGTAATATTTTAAATAAGGTTTTACAAATTAGTATGTTATTTTAAAATAGAAATATTTTATTAAAATTCACATTGAAAATATGTTGAAAATCACAATAAAGGTGCATTAATAAACATTATTTGATATTCCTTTTGTCCTATCGTAATTGTTGTATAAGAAAAAAAATTGTCTTAAAATGATTGTCATTTTAATCTTTTAATATAATATTAATTATCTTTTTTCATTTACACTTTTAACATATTTATTATAATATTACTATTGTCTTACATCATATTAAGTAAAACCAATTAAGACTAAAGTTAATTTGAGAAAATTATTGTTCTATTTTATCTATTAAATGAAATTTCTTGATTTGTGTAAAAGAACCTAAAAAGATACCTATAATGAGATGAAGGGAATAAAAAAAATCTAGTTTTTAATCCTTAACTAATGTCATAAGAACACTGATTAACATTTAGTTTTAAATAATTACACATATTATTCTTAAATTTTATTTGGCTTAAATACAAATTTTGTCCCTTTATTTTTTCAAGTCTCAATTTTTGTCTCTCTATTTTAAAATAAAGACATTTGATCATTCTATTTTTAAAAATTTGTAATTTTGATCTAATAATCAATTTTGCCAAATATTTTTTCTTTTATTTTTTATATTTTAATTAATTAAATCTTTTCTTGGTGATACCTTAAATTAATATATTATGTATATGATTCAATTAAAGTAAAATAAAAGAGATAAAACATGAATAAAATTAAGAATGAGACAAAAGTTGTGAATTTCTAAAATATGGAGACAAAATACTTTTATTTAAAACAGGAGAACTAAATTGTAGATTGAATAAAATAGAAGAATTAAAATTGTATTTAAGTCTTTTTAATTTTAAATGTAAATTACATATTTTTTAAAAAATATGTTTGTGATTTCTATATATTTGATTAAATTTGATTTTAGTCCTTATACTTTTAAATTGATGAGTTTAATTTTCAACCTTTTAAAAACATATGAACTTAATCCCTTTTTCAATTTGTAATGATAAAAAATTTCTATTAAATATCAAGTTTCAGGATGAACAAAAAATAAATTCGCTTACTTTTAAAAATTGAAAAACTAATTAAAAATATCAAAACTAATTTTGATGAAAAATACATGAAGTAAAAACACATGCTTTTCCTTTTTTTTTTAAGTTTAAATATATTTTTTATAATTATAAAATAATTTATTTTTATTTTATTACTTAAATTATTATTTTTTATTTTAGTATCTCACATTTTTATATTTGATTTTACTATTTGTTATTATATTGATTCTTTTAAGTGATGACATGATAGATAAATTGTAGAAAAAATCAATCAAAAAAATTGTCCAACAACAACAAAAAAATTTAATAAAAAAATACGATTAACTTTTTAATATATGGTATTGACAAATAGTCTATAAGAAAATTAAATTTGAAAAATTGTCAAACAACAACATAAAAATTTGGCTGAAAATAATAAAGTCAAAATTTAATGCATGACATACATTTTTTTATTGTTGCTAGACAATTTTTCTAATTAAATTTTCCTATAAATTATTTGTCACATCATCACTTAAAGGAACTAATATTTTTATTAATTAATTATCATTGATAAAAAAATGAAAATAGTGGCTTAATTTTATTAAATCAGTTAAACACCACATTTAGTAAAAAAAAAATTAATACCCAAAATTGATTTGAAAATGTTTCATATTTATATCACTTTCTTGTTTATTTTAGGCTTAAAATAATATTTTGGTCCCTGTAAAATATTTTCTTTAGTCTTTTAAAGTTTTTTTTTTAATCTCTTGAAGATTTAAAAAATTTGATTTTAATTTATACTTTCAAACAAGAATGTTAACTGATGGTAGAACAACAATTTTGACAATATAATAACTTATCATATTTTTAGGAGTTTAATAGGATAGTTACATGTAATTTCTTATAGTAAATTGTGCTTTTAAATTCTTATTTATTTTAAATAATTAATTATGTTAAACTAGTTAATGAGATGATTAAAAATATAAGTTGACAAAAAAAAATATATATAATTATTTTGTCAGACTCCAATGATATAATAAGTTAATGAACTCTCAATGTCACTATTATGTCATTGTTTGATAATATTTTTTAAAAATGAGGATTAAAAATAAAATAAGAACTAAAAGTAAGGACTAAAAAATTAATATTTAAATAATTAAAATCAAAATAAAATATTTAAAGGATTAAAAATAAAAAAAAACTCCATATTTTCCAATAACTAAAATGTTCAAGCATTTGTTTTTTTTTCTTTTCTCTTCCACTTTTCTTTTGGCTTTTCCTAATTATAAATGTGTAATGACAAGAAAAGTAAAAAAAATGATGGTCTTTTGGCATGAGTCACGAGGTGTTATGTAGAGACAATTATTATGATTTTAAGCAATGTTGATTCAGACATAGTGCGTCAATGCTTTTGTTGTTAATATTTTCTCTTTTTGTTATTCTTTTATTTTTCTTATTTCTCTTTTTCTTTCTTCTTCTTTTATTTTTCTTTTTTCTCTTTCTCCTTTTGTTATTTTTGTTTTTTCTCGTGTTTGTGATCTGGCATTTGATTGTAAGTATTGTTATTAACTCTATTGTGGATATAGAATGATTAAAAAAGTTACTGCATCTAATTATTTTTTGTTTATAAAGTTTATTATTTTATTTATTATTTTGGTTTTATTTTTTATTATTAAGAATTTAATTCTAGAAATAAAATTTGGGTGGTAAGTGCATTATTATTAGTATCTAAAAAAATAAAATAAAAATGTATTGTCTATGCATCTCTTGCTTATTCCTTGTATTTCATTTTTCTGTTGAATTTTGTTGTCTATATGTGTGCAGTAAAATATTTTTGTGGATGGATGTAGCTTCATGTTGATATTAAGGGTAACAAAAAAAGTTTAAATATAGTAATTTTTTTGTGTTGGGTCATGTGTGTACCATATATATTATGTAATTTTTTATTCTTTATATTTTAGTAAGAAATGTATTTTCATTATTCATTTTTTTATTATAAAACACATAAGTCCTTGTATGTATTGCAGGATCCAATTAAAAGTAATGTTTTTTTATGTAAAAAATTTATACTTTAACAAATAATAATAATAATAATAATAATAATAATAATAATAATAATAATATAGAAAATAAAATGTTCTTAAATAAAAAATTATGTGTTAATTTAATAAACAATTTCTTAGATAATTTTATCCCATGTGACAATATGATATTTTTCTCCGTTTTTTTTCTGATGTATTACTACATTCATATACATACAAATCAATTTATGAACAATTGTAACATGCGATTATTTAAACATAACTCAATTTATGAATAATTATGAAACATAAAATTAGAGATTTATTTTAATTTTATCATTTGATAAATAAACCAAAATTTTAAATTAAAATTAATTTATAATGTGTTATTAATTTTGACTTAAATATAAAATACTTAATTTATTTTTTTATATCATTTTTTATTAATTATCTTGAATAATTAATAAAATAAAATATAAATTGTCAAATAAAGATTAATATATGAAGTTGATTTGCATTTGCAACAATAGATGAGTGTGACTTTTAATGGTCTTTATGTAAATGTAATTTTTTAAAAGAATAAATAAAAGTTTAATAATTTATGTATATTATTCAATATTTAAAAAGATAATATTTTTTACAATTTTTAATACAGTTATAATAATAAATATGTTTTATTTTTATTTTTAAATTTTATTATAACTTATATTTTTAATGTATTATAATTTATTTTTTAAAATATTAAAAAAATATCTCTCATGAACATTAAATATTTTAAAATTATATCAAACTTAACACAAGTGAATTTGATATATGATACTTAATCATTTAAGTAGTTTTTCTTAAATTTTTATTATTTTTTTACTGACTTAATTTTATTTTCAATATTTTTATAGGACGTTAAACTAATGAATTCCATAAAAAAATATTTTAATAGATAAATATTTGAATTATTTTAGTTAAACTAATTTCTTATTTTGATTTTTGTTATGTATTTTAATTTATTTATATAATTTTTTTTTACTTAAAAAACACAACATTATGAAATTTAAAGTTATAATTATATTTTAAAATAAATAATTTTAATTATCTTTTATTATTTTTATTAGTCAATAAATTTTTTATTGTAAAAAATTAAATAGTTTTAATTTTTTCAGTAATACAAGAAGTTAATAAAATTATTAACATTCTTTTATATATTTAAAAAAAAAAAATTTCCTCCCAACTCTATGTTATATATTTTTTCTTTTTTTTTTTTAAAAAAAAGAGTTTTTTAAATCACTCTTATAAAAGGAAATTTCATAAGAAGGTATGGTGGGTGGTCAGTATCGGAAAACGTTTAGATTACATTCATGCATTCCCGCTGATCCTTGATCAAATCAGTATCCATTGAATTTGTAACTGTAACTATCATTTAATTTTGGTACAATTAAGGAAGCATGATGTCTTAGTACAAAGTAAAAAAAAAAAAAACTCTGAATTCAAAGAACATCAATAAATGAATAAATAAGTCAATTTGTAGTGTGTATATATATATATATATATAGAGAGAGAGAGAGAGAGAGAGATAAGGCATAAATTGTAGAGTCGAGAGAGAGAAAGTGTGAAGGCATCAAATTAAGATGGAGAGTGAGGGTGGAGAGCAAAGGCAAAGTAATGGCAATAGCAATGGTGAGGGGAAAAGGAAGAAGAATGAAACATTCTCGGAGATAACAAAGGACACCGTATCCAAAATAAAACGGCATCGTTACCGGCCTCGCAGGGAAAATGAAACGACGCTATGCACAATCCATGACAGCACATCACCAGGCTATCAATGGCTGCTTCCCGGTTGGGTAGCAGAAGAACGTCACATGATGTCTGGCAGGGTCTACAGGGTAATGTAATCACACTCTTCTTCTCATTTTATTTATTTATTATAAACTTTCTTGGATCTCAATTTAGACCTTTTCTAAGTGCTATATAATCTTTATTTCATGAAATTTCAATTGTTATAAAATTAAGATAAGTTAAGATGTATTGTAGATAATATAGGTAGCAGCATTATGTATGGGGGGGTATTAATTAGTTGTTATTGTTGTTGTGCAGTACTACTATGATAGGGAAGGGCGTCAATATAGAAGCCAGAGCGAGGTTGTAGCCGCATGGGAGAAAATTGGTGTGGTTGTGGTTAAGGTATTAGTTAATTTTGCAATCGATCTGCATGTGATTCCTTTATTCTACATATGCGCTGAACATTGTTTATTTGTTCTCTGCTTCTTACAGGACTAGTTTTGGTGTTTTGGTGCCAAGCTTTTGAGCCTTTTGGAGAAAAGTAATAAAGCTAAGCTTCCTTTCAAATTCAAGTGGCCTTCTTTTGAGATTAAAGCTTAAGCAACATATATGTTATATCTAAATATCTGTAATCTGTTGGTCTTTCGTCATTTCATGCTCTGCGCATCTTTTGTTTTTATTACCTGTTTGCTATCCATAGATATTCAGTGCTGTAATCCATATGATTTTACTCTCATAAACAGAATCTTGGGTTTAAAAACAAGTTTATTTTCACCGGAAAAAGCTTTTGATTGTACGTGTGTTTATTCAGTTAAGCTAGATTTTTTTCTTGTTCAAACATTTTAACTATTTCCCTTACCTTTTTTAGTAGCTAAAAATGAGTATATTTCTTATAAAGATATTTATAAATTCATAAAAGAATTTTATCATATTTAAATATTTATAAATGATTTAACTTATGTTATATTTAAATATTATTGTAATTTTTAAATATACAATGACAAAATAATTCAATTATTTTATAATTATATTATAAATAAAAAATATTAATT
>JAMLFT010011637.1:0-10941 GCA_026544285.1 Pachyrhizus erosus | reverse complement strand
ATAGACAAATAAAAAAAATTAATAATTTTTTGTTGGGTCATAAATAGATTAACGGATTATAATTTTTTTTTCCAATTCATTTATTTCATAGGCCTAGTCTCTACTGGACCACATATCCCAAAAGTAGTTACAATCTAAAATTCTCAAAAGAAAAAAATGGCAGACAAGTATGGGTAAGTACAACTCAAGCATATAATAAAGGTATTCAATGACAGGACCAAACAATTACATGCATTTAAATATCTATAGCGTCCAATCCAAAACTTGTATTTATCATTAATATTGTATAAAAAAATATATCAAAAGTGGGATATCTCCAACGCCTATTTTAAATCAATTTTATTATTTAAACATTAAGAAGTTAAAATAGTATATAGTTATTTTTATTTCACATTATTTATCTTTTATATACACATTAAAAATATACCTCAATAAAAAAAGCATTTTATTATCTTATTTTAATGTTCACAGAAGATTTTTCATTATAAATTTCACAAGATTCCCAAGCAACGAGAACAAAGTGGGACATAAAGGTGCAACCTTTAACTTGGTTCCAATAGCACGAGAAAGTGCAGAAATTTATAAATTAGGAAAAAGCTAATCCAAGACATTTCCTCTTAAGTTTGGAATGGTTCTTTACTTGTTTCGAATTGGAACATTTACTACGTTGTAGAATTAACTCTGCTTTTTTACTATTACTGAATTAAATCTAAGGATTTTACACACAAGATTGACTCCTATATTATAAAAGAAATCATGTACATGTATTACCTGAATGAATATGCTATCGAATGCTTCTTCATATTCCGCAGGACAAAATATCTTTAAATACATTCATATACTGCTCATATCCATTTTTTTAACTCTTTCTTACTTATGATAGAAAATAAATATTTTTTCTAGATAATTTCCTACTAAATAATCACATGGTTCTATGATAAACTCTAGACATAAACCGAAGATTTTCCATAATATTAGTATGATTTGCTTATATTTGGTACCCTTATAAATGGTTTCTACAGCATGAATTTTTTTCTCCTTTCTTTTTGTCAAACATAAACTATATCTACATCTTATAGTTATTTTTTATTTTAGATTAGAAATTACAAGTATCTTTCAACTCATAAAATTAGAAACTCATCCTACTAACAGTATATGATTGTCAATAGTCCAAAAAACAACTTGTACACAACAAATTAAACATGAATTTTTTTTATTAAATAAATCATTTTCCAACATATCAAATACATTTTTAAAACCAGCATCAAAGTATATAAAGTAAACGGATCAGATCAATTAATGTCAACAATTTTTTTTAAAAAAATATTACAGCAATCTATGTCCCTTAATTATTCCATGGTTCAAAACTATTAATAAACAGATTTACAATCTTTGACATGAACAAAAGGAGAATAAAACGTCAGATTTCAATCAAGAAATTTTCGACTCTTGAAACTACTAATTATAAAATTAAAAAACTAAGTATACCACTATTAGACAATCTGCAAAATTTTTAATATGAATATTTATAAATATTTAACATTTTATATTAATCACTAAATGAAATAAACCTATCTAGGAATATGATTTTAAAAAGAAAATACGGAAAATATTAAGACATTAAAGTTAGACTAATCTATCATTTTATTTTTTATTTTAAAAAAATTATCAAATTAGAGATTATTTATAAAGTAAATTTAAATATATTTTTATCATTGATAAATATTTAAATTTTATATTTAGTCTAAATTAATTTTTTTTAGGCCTTAATAAAATGAAAATTTTATTTTTAGTTCTTAAAATGTTATCTAAATCACTTTATTTTTTCTTTTAAAAACATTAAATTTAACGACCAAAAACATAATTTTTGTTTTATCAAGGATCAAAATTAAAAAAAAAATATAAAAACCAAAGACAAAAATCAGATTTATTAAGAACCAAAAATATATTTAAGTTTATAAAGTATGAAGATTTTTATTTTCCATTGAAGATACTTGACAAGGCTAAGGACCGACTCTTAACCCTCTTACCAAGATTGATTTTAGCACAAAAATAATTAGACGGCCTCATATTAAGTCAACAAGAAATATATACATGAAGGTTATGAAGGATGCCACTACTTGAAAAAATCAGAGGCATCCGTTCTGGATCTAATGGTTACCGTGGATGTAGACAACCCATTCTTTTTGTCAGAAGTCAATAGGTTTTCACCTTTCTCACTTCGTTTTTGTTCTTCATTCGAATTACTTGAGCTTCCACATATTTGCACTGCTAAGCTCCCCCCTACAAAAATAAAATAAAATTTAAATGGTAAAACATATGTAGGCATGTCGGGAATTCCCACTTTGTGACCACAAAATTGCTGCAATAGTCATTCCTAATCCATAATATTCTACAGCTTTCAACTTGTATTATTACTTCCTACAGTGTGCTCAAGCTATATGAAGGTACGTGTGTGAGCGAAAAATGATCCTGTCACAAGGCATACTATTTATAGCAATATTCTGAAAACACAACAGATCATTGAATCAATCAAGATACTAGTTTAAGGTTTAGTAGTTGAACTAATATTAATAAAATAATAACAATAATTAAATGATATATAAAATAACATTAGAAAAACATAACACTCAAAACAAATTAAAATGACATTGTATTAAGCATTTTTCATTAAAAAAAGTTTTTTTCATTAAAAAAAGTATTTTTCTTAAAAAAAGTATTTTTCATTGACCTGCGAACCAGTCTTTTGCCGGCTTTTACCCATTTCCCCAGTTTTTGACAGGTTCACTGGTTCAATTATTGGCTGGTGTTCTAGTTCAAATGGACCGGACACAGGTCCGGTAAGATTCTCAGACAATAGCTATTTAGTAATGCTACCAAGTCACATGACAATTATGCTCGCGTCAAATTTGTAGGCTCTGAAGATAAGTGACATTGATCAGTTGAAAAAGAAGCCAAGAGTTGTGTTTTTTACCACAAAATTGCAACACTAACTAACATTACACATTCTAAATAGGACATCCCAAGCAAGGCTCCCACCTAGTGCCTAGTGGAGTCTAGGGAGGATAGATGTATGCAATTCATAATATTTTACAGAAATGTTAGGTCACTTAGACAATTTGGATGGTTTTGGCGGGGTGACAGTGCATGCATGTGGATATATGAAAAGAATTGAACTTAAACGAGTAGTTTCAGGAGCTCAGTTCACAGAATAAAGAATTGCTGGATTTAGTTTCAATCATAAGTTAACATTTACACTTTTAATGCATCCCAGTATGTCAAACCTTAAAACTCGCTGAAATATTTGATCAATGAGGTGGTCACAGAATAAGAGGATCAGAAAGTAGTAAATAATGCAACTAGGACATTTCAAGTTATTTTACCTAGCACAAGGGCAGCACCAACCCATCCAGTGGGACCCCACCTTTCACCAAGAAGAAACCATGCAAAACCAGCACCCCAGACCGGCTCCAGACCATAAATTATAGCAGTTTCTGTGGCTGATACATCACACATTGCAGCCATCTGCAATTAATCTAAGAAATCTGTCAGAAAAATGAATCTTCTCAAATAAAAACAGTTTCAAGGAATCATGGAAAAAGAATTGACAGCTAGGTACTAAATATAAAATATATATTTTTGGAAAAAGAATTTACCAAGAGAATGAAGTCAAATACATACAAAGGAGGATAAGAAAAATCTCAGAGAAGATTTAAAGCTACATAACAAAGGGAAAAGAATATTAAATATAGGACATAGTAGTCGTGACATATCCAAAAATTAGATGTAGGGTTAATACTCAAATATATTCATATTATGGATTGACTTTTTCATAACTTTTCAAATTTCCGGAGTAATTTATAAAATATATATTATATTAAAAAAATTTAAAAAGTTGTGGGGAAACTGTGCAAAAAATGCTCAACATGGATGCATTGTTGCATAGTAGTCAATCCCAAATAGCAGCACAGAGCGGCCAACCCCAAATATGTTATAATAGGATAGTGGGATGGCCACTCACTTGAAGTTGAAATACTTCTCTTAGAAAAACAGAATCATAAAACAAGGAACCCCGGTAAATCAATCCTAAATTCAAAATCCCGGCATCCATTTGAGATCATGAAGACAGAAGAATTCTTGAAAGAGGGAAAACTTAACAGGATATTTGGTTAGGATTTTGTTTTCGTTTTATGTTGATATGTCTCCTTCAATAAGTAAAAAATTGGTACTTATTTATCATTCTAGTATTCAAAATTTTCTAATGAAATTGACAAAATGAAGTATTTTCACCATTAAAATAAACAAAATAATAATAAACACCCACTAAGCGTGGCAAGAATGATAACTTTACCTCTACCCACAAGCATAAACCAGTTGAAAATATCCCCGTATAAATTGCAGGTATCCATGGAAAATCAACCATCCAATCTCTAAGCATTTTCCATGTCCAAAATGATGGCAAGGAAAGCCCGGAACCATTAATGCAACCTCCAAGATACCATATTGCAGAAAACAAAACAATAATGCAAATCTGCGTTTAAAACTTCAACAAAATTAAATATTGCAACCAGAAGGGACTTGTTTTGATACACACATAGACAGAGTGAGAGATTGCATGGACAAGTAACTAACCTCATATCCGAGGAGGGGCAGAAACTTCTCTTTACTTATGCTTCTTGATATATGTTCAGTTCTCAACATATGAACACCAAAAAACACTGCACTTAAAAAGTTCAAAAGATCTCCAACCTGAATCCAGCATAACATTTAAATTATAGGAAGTAAAAATGACTACCAAGCAGGTACTAAGCAATCAAGTAATGTTTATCCGTAGTCCTTCACCACATATACTATTATGATACGTTCTGAATTAACAGTGAAGAATTGAAGGGAAACAACTATAGCAAGCTCCCAGTATTATTAACTGAAAACAACGGGAGTAGGAAAGTAAAAAAAGAAAATATCAGGGAAGCAAAATGCTACCTCTGCCCAATGGCTTCAGCCACACCCCAGCCTACCCACATGATCCAATCCCCAGCCCCCACCCCAACTACTCCCCAATTCATTCCCTTCATATTCTGGTTCTATTCCATGATTCAAACACCCTCTACAGTAACTCCTAGCTACCAAGTGTCCATTTAGTTAGAGCCACTTTTTTCTTTGATAACAGTCAGGTCTACTACACTTCCAAGTTCCAAGCTCATTCCCCAATCTTTCCCTATTTTCCCTCTCCTTTCTAGTATACATGAATAGGAAGACAATGATATAAAGGCCCTTTGTATCATAAACTTCACTATAAATGAGAATAAAAGACGAGGAAAAACATAAAAATGAAGATCAAACTTACACATGGGGACGAACCACTGCATTCCAGCATTCCAACTCCTACAATCGACATGAGGGCTCCAAACCAGGTTCTAGCTGGAATTACTGCTCCAAGCAGGCCATCAAGTAATGGAACCACAATTACCTGTTATTTCACCCAAATATTCATGTTGTACTTGTTTAAAATACTCTAGTGAAGGAAAAGGTCTTTCACATAATATATGAAATTTAATTATCTCACAGTGAACATAGATAAAAATGATGCACGGCCAGCATCAGAGGTTTGTAGTCCAAGTGCCTGCATAAGATATCCCAGACTGGCCCACAAACCCAATTCTATGCCTGCATTTCTGGTACAAGAATCTCCCCACCCTTGCAATACAAATGGGATGAAAGGAATGGCAGAAAGAGCAAAACGCACAAATGTGAAAGCTGCTGGATTCATAATTGCCTGAACCTCTTTAACAACTGGAATATTACTAGCTAAACATAAATTGACGAGGAAATAGTTAGATCATAAAATTTAGAGGCATGTAGGTCGTTTCAAATACTACATGTTTCTGTACTCAAAATATCAATTAATAGCAATTTCACCCATAGCAATAAATGTAATTGCAGATGTATGGGTCTGCATGATGCGCTATACACAGGAACAGAAAATAATTTGTTGAAAATAAATTATGTACTTACTTAGCAGTGCAAGCATATAACAAGGTATAACAAGTGCAATCAGTTGCTTAGATTGTAATTTTCCCGTTTAATTTGAATTTGCAGTTGATACTTTTATAATATTCCGGTAGAAATTCATACATCGTGACTGAGCCATATATTGTTCAAAATACAACAGAGTTTCAGTCCTCAAAAATAAAAGCTTCCTGAAAAACATACAAAGTACAGTTACAAACATGTAATACAGTTTATACTCAAAGATCTTCTATACGAGTGATCTCCAAATGTGCAAATGTTGGAATGTTTATTTTCTCTTCCACCAATATTTTTCAGGTTTAGCTCCTGTATGAAGTATAACCCACAAAGTCAGACGAGGCATATGTCAAATGTCAACTTCGACATTAACACACAGTCAAGGACCAACTCAACCAAAAGCTTAAGCTATTAGGTGAAAGTTTGTGAATGGCTGTAAGAATTAGAGAGAGAGAAAGAGAAAAGAATGAGATGAGAGAATATTACTGAGAGATTTTCATGTAATATCCTGAATTACACTTTTTGATACAGATATGATTAATTATACATCAGTAAGACTCTTCTCTAGGAAGCCACCTACACTAACCATCTATAACTAACCTACAGCTGTTATAACAGACTATAACAGCTGTCACAACTAACACAATTATGTACACTCTATATTATTCCCCCCACAAACTAAGGGTGACCGATGTTCAGATTAACTCGGCACCCCAAGTTTGTCACGAAGATCATAGAAGCAAAGCTTCGAGATGGATATCAACCACTGCATCTTGAGAGAGAATGTGAGATACTTGCAAAGACTTTTTCAAGAACCTTTTCCTGGACAGGATTGTGACTTTCTCTGGTTGTAACAACAAATAATAAGAGTAGATGTGGCAACCCCAAGCTCACGAAGAAGGGATTGGACCCAGAGGATTTCAAAGATAACAAGAGCAGGACTCCAATATTTGACTTCAGCAACTAAGGTATGGTTTTTGGACCATCATGAGATGAGGTTGGGGCAAGTACTGGCAATTTACCTTCAGTCATCAATATCTGATGCCTAATCAGCATCACAGTGTGTGGTCAAACTGTGTCATGCTGTGAGGTAAGCAGGCTGCAATAAGAGACCACAATAAACTGTGCCTTTATGATAACAAAGAATGTGTTTTACAGCCTTCCAGTGGGAAAGTAACAGCAGATAGAAATAATTTCTAATTTATGCTATGCACATAGAAATGCTTAAAATTTAAAAAAAAATTACTTATCTTCTTTATTAATAATCAAAAGTAATAATTTAAAATAAGAATAATGGGAACTAAGGAACAAAGTTTGGAAATAGGAAGATGATGAAATTTATAGAAAAAAAGCACAGCAACAAAAAACTTGGTTGAATTTTAGGAACTCCAAATGTGAAGAACACGTCACACACACACCAAAAAAAAGGGTATTCAAACTACAAAACAGGTTGGAGATGTAAAAGGACAATGAAGTCAATTCCCCAAAACATAAAAGATAGAAATGACTTTAGTGTGTTTGGTTCAACTTATTTTAGAGAATAACTGCCTATTTTTGTCAGCTTCCAAAAAGGGCAAGGGGGAAGGGGGCAATTATTTCTGAGAAAATAATCTTTTCTAAACAAGCACTAATTTGTCTTTCAGATTATAAAATAAAAAAGATAGAAGCTAAACAAGAAAGACAATAAAAGCTCGTTGTGCATAGATCAACAATATCAAAATGATACAAAGATAGCAAAGCAATATAAAAAAGAAAGCCAGAAAGATGGTTATCATAGAAGATAAAACAACAATAGGAAAAAACTAAAGACAGAAACACAGAAAGGAAGTCGTCATGGAGAAGAGAGGAAGATGCAAAAGGAATAGCTTGGATATAAAATGAATAGGTTAGGTTAGAGAAGTGGTGACTTAGGCAAAAATGATGAAAGCCAGCCAAAATAGGTTTGGGCTATCATGGTTAGGGCCAAAAAAATGTAGGGGCTAAGGGAAGGTACAAATTTGAGATCTTACGTGGGATTGGGATGAGGAGTGAAACAGGTAAAGTGTAAGACCATAACATGGATCATAAGATCCGACAAAAAATAAATAATTATATTACACACATATAATTTTATATTTAAATAATATATATATTATATATAATAATAATAAGCAAAATAACCATAAAATTATAATTGACACTTCATTAAACCCTAGTTACAAATGCACAAGACAAGTGACAATTTAACACTGTTAATATAATAGCCAATTTTGTTCCTGACACATTAAACTAGAACACTAAAAGAAAAAACCAGACCAGTGATAATTAGATATTCCCCTACCACATAAGCCTGAAAAACATTGAATCAACAAAGAACAAAACAGAGCAATGAGCACACAAGTAAATCAGCAACCAAAGCACCAACCCAGCCAAAAATAGAAGCACGTCCAAGCAGAAGATACAGAAAAGTCAAGGCACAGAGTTTGACCTTTTGAATGCAGGCACAAGTAAAAATGAAGGAAGAAACAAACCAGAGAAGATTAGAAGTCACAAAATACTGTTGAACCAAGCCAAAGAAAATGAGCTACAAGAGAGATGAATCAGAAGACAGTGGGTTGACTGTTTGAGAGTTCAGAATTGAGGAATGTTGTGGGTCTTGTGATTTTCTTCAAAAGCAGTTTTTTAGCTGCATGGTGGAATTGGACAATCTCACTAATCGCACATGAAAGATTGTGCGATCCTACCAATCCCAAAAATTCAAGTGTCAGACTGTGATTGGGATTGTTTGGAGTCTCAAAATCATAAAATTGTACAATCTTACGAGTAAGATCATGATTTTGACTACTATGGGCTGAGGTGCAAACAGGGAACAGCAGTGCTATCCTCCACTATTTGGCTGCTATTCAGCATGGCACTACACTACAATAAAATAGCAGCAAAATTTTCTGCTATTGATAACTATGCCAAATCCTAATGAAATCAAATTAGGAAACAAATAAGAAAATATATGGAATATGGAAACCACATCTAAAAGATCATCTAACTAAGATATTCTAATATACAATGATCTTACGAGATATTTTCTAGATATAGTAACACAATGCAAATAATTTCTAACACATAACACATGCTCAAAACTAAAAAAAGCACTGAAATCTTTAGACTCGTTTAGTATCAATTCTCAAAAATCATAGCTTAAAGACAATCATCACAGGTTAAAGAAACACTAATCCTCCATTACACCATAACAAATAATCATAATCATAAAACATGTCTTGTATATGTCATAGTTAAATAGGAAACTGCGTCCAAACTCCCTAAAGTTAGGTCTTTTTGCAAACTACAAAATCAAAATGAGAATCATGTTCAGAAATGGGGTGAGCATGCCAGCTTGGCCAGGAAAAGCGTGACCTGTTTGACCAGAAATTGACCAAAAATGGGTAGGTTGATGTATGAAAGGTGAGAATTACCCTTACCAATATACTCTTCTTGAGCCATATTTTTAGCTGATGTGGGATCTCCAACAAAAATGTGATAGGCATAGTGGTAAACTATCCATCACTACTCACTATTATAAACAAGATATCCATCCTTTATGGCGATACATGATTCATGACAAGATTAGGGAGGAAGAAAGTAAATGTTACCGTAAATAAAGGTGATGACATTCAGCAAAATAATGCTTCTCACTTTCCGCGACGGAAACAGAACCCTCCGCCACAGATACCGTTTTCGGAACTTAATCACGGACTTGAAACTCCGGGTTCGGATTTCAATAAAACGGGTCGGGTTGTCACTCGGATCGGTTTTCTCATTTTTCTGAGAGAGATCCGACTCCACGTGAGCAGAAGAAGAGTTGCGCCGGTTGTGCAACGAGCAAGAGGCGAAACGGTGCCGTTTGGTGTGGGGAGGGTAGAGAAATGAGGAATTGTGCGGAGAAAGGGTTTTATTAGAAGGGTGGAGGTAGATTGGTACGGTTCGACAGTGCAAGTGTGAAGCTGAAGCCATGTTAGGTTACGAAGACGAGTGAGGTTTTGATACAGAAAAAATAAAAAATCTATGTGTCTTGTGATGTTTGTAATGGTACTCTCAAATGTGAATCAACTCAACGATTTTCGCACCAACAGAATCAGCGAGATCGTTATTAACGATAACCCGCTTATGAAGTTTTCGAAAACAAGAAATAATCATTTCTTTTTTATATTATAAATTTATATTTATTTTTTACTTTTTTAGGAAGAGTGTTTGTAAAGGTTATTTTTAAATCATGATAAATAAGAATGTTTTGGTAAAGATGAAAGAAATAAAATAAATAAACAAAATATTTTTAATTAATCTTATTATTTTAAAAAATATTTTTATCTTAATCTGTTTTATCAAATAAGTTATCTTATTGTTGTGTTTTTTTTTTTCTCAATTTTTTCTCAATCAAGCACAACTTAAATGCATTTCATAGAAAAAAGTAATCTAAGTGATAGTTATGTCTTTGTATTTTTAAATTACACAACTTTCTCAATCTTTTATTATGCTCAAATATATAATTTAGTTTATTTAATTTAACACAATAAAATTTAATTATTTTTTTCTCTTTTAAGATAAAAATATTATATTATTCTTTCTTTTTTATATTAAAATATAAAATAAATTCTATTTATTCCTTTTTAAGTTAAAATATACAATTTAATCTCTCATTAACTTCACATTGCTAAAGAATATTTATCACAAAATTTTAATTAAAATATATGTTAAAATATTTTTAATTTACTAAATTATCATTTATTCATTCGATAAATATTTTTTAAAATATATAATTAAATTTAAAATAAATTTTAAATTTATCATTAAAAAATTTATAAGATAATTTATATGTGTGTCAATTAATATATATTATATTAAATTTTATAATAATTTTATATTTTATTTAATAATAAATTT